>CAUYSK010034122.1:0-47903 GCA_963575035.1 Avahi laniger | reverse complement strand
GTGTTGTTTTAAGTCAGTTTGTGGTAGTTCACTACAGCAGCAAAAGGAAACTAATGCAGCCAGGCTCCTGAGATTAGGAGACAGGCAAGAATAACTTTAATGTGCATACAGATCACCTGGAGATCTTGTTAAAATGCAGACTGTTTCAGTAGGTCTCATGCAGGACCTGAGCTTCTACATTTCTACAAAGCTCTCAGGTCATACCAGTGCTTCTGATACACACTTTGATGATCTGTGTTAATATGATTAACAGAGTAGAAGATACTAATAACTGCGTAACATTTTACAGCTTAGGAAGCTTTTTCACATCCATCGTACCTCATCTTATCATCCTCACACCCTTGTGATGTAGGTCTTATTGTCCCCATGTTACACATGAAGAAACCAAGGCTAAGTCAGAAAGGTGAAGTTACTGGCCCAACCAAAGTCACAGAGATAATGTCAGGCTGGAACCCAGGTGTCCTGTCTCCAGAGCCTGTGCTTTCGTCATTGGATAGTGGTTCTCAACCTGGCTGAATACTAGAATCACCTGAGGAGCTTAAAACCCCAGATGCACAGATCGCACCCAGACTAATTGTGTAAGAATCTTTTGCTGTGTGACCCAAACAGCAGTATTTTCTGGAATTGCCAAGTGACTCCATTGCACAGCTAAAGTTAAGGACCATTGCACTAGAGCAGTGGTTTTGAAAGTGTGGTCCCTGAGCAAGCAGCAGCAGCATCTGGGAACTTGTTGGAGATGCAGAGTCTCAGGCCCACCCCAGACCTAATGAATCAGAAGTTCTGGGGGAAGTGCCCAAGAAGCTGGTTTTGACAAGCCCTCCAGGTGATGCTGATGCATTCTCTAATTTGAACTTGGGCTTGAAAAGGACCAGCTTGATTCCATGGAGTCAAAAACTGGTGAAGCAAAAGCACACCTTATAGGTCCAGGGATAAAATTGGGCCAGGTTCTATACAACTGAAATCAGTCTCCTAATGGATGTACCAAATAATAAGAACTACTGGAAAAAAATTGAAGTAATAGGACTTGGGGAAAGAAAAGGAACTGTTCTCAAGCTGGCGTCTAGAATAGCAAGTCCCCCCACACAGCCTTTCTGATCCCTTTTTATGAGAGACATCTGCCAAAGGCCCTCTTCGACTGTCAAAACATCCTGGAATATATTTGCCTCCAGCTCTGAGCCTTGCTCTCCACTCCCTCACTTAAAACACTAACCTTTCCCATTTGTGCTTTCACCTGAACTGAGTAAATAAGCTTCTAACCACTCTTCTTCCCACCCTTCTCTTCTTGGTATCCAAGATGAGAGCGGCAGGCAAAAGGTTAGTTCTAATGTACCCAGGTAAATGGATACACGACCTAAAATAGGAGTGATTTACACAGCTGGCACCCCTGAGGCCATCTCACCTGCTTCAGCAACACCCTTTGGTGTAGCCCTACACGTTCCTATCCCTGGAAAATTCCATAGCAAAACATTGAGCAGACACTTTCCAGAATGCAGCCCACCTCCTCTCCTCCTCCCACAAATATCTTAGGTCCACAGGGTCAAGAAAGGCAAGCCTGGCAGCTGCCACTCACCGACCAGAGACGTGGCCCAGCATGGTACTGAAACAGTTCTCAATGAGTATACTCGAGAGACAGCAGCTTTAGGCAGGGAAAGGGCTCTAGTCTAAACCAGGGGTCCCCAATCTATGATGAGTTTCATAATTATTTCATTATATATTACAATGTAATAATAATAGAAATAAAGTGCACAATAAATGTAATGCACTTGAATCATCCGAAATTATTCCCCACACCCCCGCCCCAGTCCATGGAAAAAGCGTCTTCCATGAAAACGGTTCCTGGTGCCAAAAAGGTTGGGGACTGCTGGCCTAAACTGAAAGACAATTCTTGTGAGCCCATGAACTGGACTCTACAAGAAACAGGGGAACAATACACCCTATTTGAGAGAATTAGACTTTGAGGTGCTAGGAAGCAAAAGGTAAGAAACAGCTTAAATGTGTGGTAACGTCCCTGAGAGTGTACTGTGCCCCTCAAATAGCTCACCTGCCCTCACTTCCCACTCCAACTGATTATGATCATCTTGCTTGATTAAAAGCAGTTCATAATAGTAACTGAGAATTAGTTATTAAGCAAATGTTTAATTAAGCTCAGATTAGTTATTAAGCTGATACTTAAGGCTTTGGAAGAAAAGTAGAAACTTATTATCAAGCTACAGAGGAAGAAAGTATGATTAGAGTCAATTATATCTTCTGCCAAACAGGAGACCTGATGAATGCCCCTGTCCCTCCAGAGTCCTTCAAGCCCCAGTGAAGGGAGAGAGCCTGGCGAGACAGTGTGCACAGGTACTTGGGAGTTGTCTAGTAACTTGGTTGGAGGGGGAGGGACTAGCTCAGGCACCAGGGGCAGGTCTGCACTGGGATTGCTGCTTTCAGAGAGCTGGGGAGGCAGAAGGCTGAGGACTGAAAAAGAGAGGGTGAGTCATTCTTAATGACCTACAGGATCCCAAAAATGGTGAGCTGTAAGCCTGGACTGCCAACCATGGCCAGAATTGTGCTGTAGCTCTGAACCCACAACTCCTCGTCCCCTGGCTCATGAGAATTTGAGCTGGAAAGCCAGCATGCCCTGGTAAGTTGAAGTCCTGCCACGTCAAGACATGGAGTCATCTTTCTCATTTGGAGTGATCCTTGTTGTCCTGGCCTCCCTCATCATTGCTGCTAACGCACTAGTGGCTGCGGCTGTGCTATTGTTGATCCACAAGAATGATGGTGTCAGTCTCTGCTTCACCTTGAATCTGGCTGTGGCTGATACCTTGATTGGTGTGGCCATTTCTGGCATAATCACAGACCAGTTCTCCAGTTCTTCTCGGCCCACACCAAAGACCCTGTGCAGCCTTCGGATGGCGTTTGTCACTTCCTCCGCAACTGCCTCTGTCCTTACAGTCATGCTGATCGCCTTTGACAGATACCTTGCCATCAAGCAGCCCCTCCGCTACTTCCAGCTCATGAGTGGACTCGTGGCTGGGGCCTGCATTGCCGGGCTGTGGTTGGTGTCTTACCTCATTGGCTTCCTCCCACTCGGAGTCCCCATGTTCCAGCAGGCCACCTACCAGGGGCCCTGCAGTTTCTTTGCTGTGTTTCACCCTCACTTCGTGTTGACCCTCTCCTGCGTTGGCTTCTTCCCAGCACTGATCCTCTTTGTCTTCTTCTACTGTGACATGCTCAAGATTGCCTCCATGCACAGCGAGCAGATCCGAAAGATGGAACATGCAGGAGCCACGGCTGGAGCTTACCGGCCCCCACGGACTCCCAACGTCTTCAAGGCTATCCGCACTGTGTCTGTTCTCATTGGGAGCTTCACTCTGTCCTGGGCCCCCTTCCTTATCACTGGAATTGTGCAGGTGGCCTGCCGAGAATGCCACCTCTACTCCGTGCTGGAACGGTACCTGTGGCTGCTTGGTGTGGGCAACTCCCTGCTCAACCCACTCATTTATGCCTATTGGCAGAAGGAGGTGCGGCAGCAACTCTACTACATGGCCCTGGGAGTGAAGAAGGGGCTCACCTCATTCCTCCTCCTCCTCTTGGCCAAGAATGGTGGCCCACAGAATCCCAGGGAAAGTTCCTGTCACATCATCACTATCTCCCATTCAGGACTTAATGGCTAAGACGGTAAGGGCAGAGAAGTTTCAAAGTGCCCGTCCCTTCCCCACTCTGGGCCCAACTAGGACATCAGATGGAACTAGGGGAATTAGAGCACTTGCTTCAGGCAACTCACCGCCTCTCCTTCCCTCCTCTCCCCGTATCCCTATATCCCCTTACCTCCAGACTGAGAAGTAACTGAGGCAGGGTCCTGACTTTCTTCTATAATGTTTCCCTATTTGCAAATCTCTACTCCCCCTGTCCTTTTGAAATGTGTTTGTCTCTTCTGTACAGATATACTTACTTAAAGCAAGAAATGTACTGCTAAAAAGATGCTTATATATATGTCAAATCCTATTTTTTAATATATCAGAGCAGCACTGTCCAACAGAAACATAATGTAAGACATATACATAATTTCAAATGTTCTAGTAACCACATTAAAAAGGTAAAAATGAGATTTTAATGTTTTATTTAACCCAATATATCCAAAATATTATCTATCACTTCAACAAGTAATCAATATAAAAATTACTAGTTTTCATACTAAGTCTTTGAAATCTGATGTGTATTTTACCCTTACAAAATATCTCAATTCAAACTAACCATATTTCAAATGCTCAATGGCCACATGTGGCTAGTAGCTACCGTACTGGACAGCACAGCACTAGAGAAATGAGTTTCTGTTCTTTCATAACTGTTTACTATAGTGATTTACTATAGTAATTGTTTTGGGAAAGTGAGGAGTCCCTCTACCTCCTGCCCTCCTTAATGTAAATCAGGTTTTATATAGTGAATCTGCATAAAATGTTGGAACCTGAATTAGTCTAAAGTTTGTCTTTTCCCACACCTCATGGTGTTCAAAGCATGTTCTCACTTAGAAGTGGAAGCTAAATGAGAGCTATATATGGTCATAAAGAGGTATAATGGACATTGGAAACTAAGAAGGGGGAGGGGGTAAATGATAAAAATCTACCTGTCGGGTACCATGTACACTTATCCTGGTGATGGGTACACTGAAAGCCCTGACTTCAGCATGATACAATTCATCCATGTAACAGAATACTTTTACCCCTAAATTTTTTTGAAATAAAGAAGATAGCGTTGCTTTGGGAAATAGCCTATCTTGTGATTATTTCCATTACCCCTCCCAGTCCACCACCTTTTTAACTCTCTGGTACCCCTTCCCCGCAGATGGCCTCATATGTCACTTGTAGCTACTGGCTGATGGGAATGCTGAACCACAAATTCTGAGACACCGGGAGGGAAGAAAAAGGGCAAAGAGGTGGGCACCAAGGCAGGCACTGCCAAGCTCTCTAGACTGGAGCCTAGACCTTCTTGTGCTTACCTCCAGATTTGCATTTGCCTGAAAAACTCAGTCACACAAGATACCAACAAAATGGCACAGGAGACCAGCTGAGGTGCAAGTGCCTCATCCTCCTTTCTGTAAAGTATGGAAAATAACATTGACAGCCAGGAATTATGCTCAGGCTCCCTCTGGGCAACCCTGGCAGCAAAAATTCAGGAACAGAATGGAGAAGAAACCCAAGACCCATGTTCTGCCTTCCTGAGTTTCCCTGTAACCCTTTCCTCAACTTCCTGGTCTCCACAGTGGATTCATAGAGAGTTTGGCTCTCAAGGCCCTCAACTGTAATATTGTCCCAGAAAGCTGCTGAGTGAACAACAAAAGAGGGCAAGAAGAAAGCAAAAACAGGATGGACTAATTTATCTGGGATTTGGTGCTGAAACGACCTTGGAAGATTAATCCCTTTATCTCTAAATTGATGGCCTGAGGATGCATTTGAGTCCAATATATAATGGCTAAATCCAAGAGGCCCTTGAAATTTTTCATTCAAATCTCAAATTAATGTTTAGAACCTGGATGGAATACAGCCATCCTCCTCTCAAAAGGATGTCATCACACCATGATGCTTTGCAATTGAGTTTTCTTAATTCTCCTTAAGAGAATTAAGATTAATTTTTAAATTAAACTCAGGTTTCTTTCATGAGTCATTCAAAGGATAATGATCATCCCTTTCAGTTTCCATACTCTTGAAAATTCCCTTCTCCTTATCTTCACCCTCTATCTTTAGCCCAAAGATTGAGACTGAATTCTCAAGTGGTCTGTTCCTCACTGATCTATTCTACATATACATCAACCCTTCTTTGTTAAATTTTTTGCAGTTGCTCTGCTTATCACTCTGGCCCAGAGGAGAAACGTGCTTGCTTTCACCACAGCTATTTACGTTCCTACAACTGAAGAACTTTTTGGCCCTCAAGTAGATGACAGAATCCAATATGCCTTGAAGTGCTTAGCTGTTACCCAGCAAGCAAGAGGCCAGCAATAAGACACACTCTTGGACTGGGTTTTGAATTACTGGGAACTAGGTAAAACACAAATAAAAACTAGATTTGGACGAAATTGAAAGCAGGCTCAAACCAATGCCCTCCTTATTGGTGGTTCAAAGCCTAATTCCTGGCCTTGCTACAAAGGACTGGTCTTGCCAAGGTAATATAAGCAAAGTTGAATGGACATTAATCATCCTGATTTATCATTCCACATTGTAAACATATCAAGATCATATTGTACCCCATAGATAATACAATTATTCATAAATTAAAAATAATTTTTAAAAATTACAGTAGAAATGCAGGAGTTGAGAGGAGGCTGGGTGATCAGTGTGTTACTAGGTTCAGTCTAAGAAACCTTGCTATCCCTGGGAGTCAGTATGTGCAGTGGAAAAATCATAGGCTTTGAGGTCCAATAGACTTCAAATGATTCAGTCATTTAAATTCTCAAAGCTGGCCGAGCGTGGTGGCTCACGCCTGTAATCCTAACACTCTGGGAGGCCGAGGCGGGTGGATTGTTTGAGCTCAGGAGTTCGAGACCAGCCTGAGCAAGAGCGAGACCCCGTCTCTACCAAAAATAGAAAGAAATTAATTGGATAGCTAAAAATATATAGAAAAAATTAGCCAGGCATGGCGGCGCATGCCTGTAGTCCCAGCTACTCGGGAGGCTGAGGCAGAAGGATTGCTTGAGCCCAGGAGTCTGAGGTTGCTGTGTGCTAGGCTAATGTCACGGCACTCTAGCCCGGGCAGCACAGTGAGACTGTCTCAAAAAAAAAAAAAAAAAAAAACTCTTACAAAGCAAATTATAAGTTATTTGGGGTTTATATAACAGTGGTTATATTCTTTTCCCAGTGACATGCCCCACTTTTTGATATATTGCATAGGTTTTTACAAAACAATCTCTCTTAAATTTGATTTTATGAATATTTTAATATCACTCTCTCTTGTGTACTGTGGTGTTTCACTTAGCTCACTAAACAGTTTTATAAAAACTGAATGTCATCTAAGAAGTCTTTGGAGAACTATTAAATGTTATTACTCTATTCTGACCTAGATAAGGGGCAGTGAATTCTTTCTAAATATAAGGCCACTGACCCATCAAAGGTGTGAGCTGTTCCCCCCCGCCCCCCCACACAATCTAAGGAACCTATTTAAGCACTCTATTTATCTGTTTTATCTTCATCTTATTCCCCAAAGACTTTTAACTAATACATGAATTCGTTTTAGAATTTGCAGAGAAAGGGAACATGGAAAACTTGCTTTAAAAGTGAAGAATAAGGATCATGAGGAATCCATATAAAAATCCATATGAAAAATAATGCTGGTTATGTGAGGGAAGCTGAGAAGAGGGGTGCAGGGTGAAAACAGCATACAGGAGACACACCCAAAGAGGAGTGGGGAATCCAGATTCCCACGAAGACAGAGGAGAACAAATTGGTACTGAGGAAATTTCCATGCAAGGTCGAAGAGGGAGGAGTCTCCATAGATGGTGAAGTGATGTTATCCAGGGTTAAACTCTTAGGCCAGGCGTGGTGGCTCGTGCCTGTAATCCCAGCACTTTGGGAGGCTGAGGGGGGAGGACTGACTGCTTGGGGCCAGGAGTTCAAGACCAGAGTTGAACTCTTCATATCCCTGGTCTTTGGAAGTTTGATTAGGACTTTTCAAGTATAGCGACTCTTCACAGCACTTCTGCCGTGAGAAGATTTGTTTTGAATGAGAATCTGTATCTGCTTGACAGAAGTAGAATTATTCTGGAACCTCCACTGATCTGGGCACATCAAGCCTAGCACCTGAGGATCTGTGACAGTCAGACTTTAGATCTAGGTTTTAATTTTTAGCTGCAATTCTTTTTGAAA
The DNA here is from genome assembly GCA_963575035.1 of Avahi laniger. NCBI lineage: Eukaryota > Metazoa > Chordata > Mammalia > Primates > Indriidae > Avahi > Avahi laniger. The sequence continues at coordinate 40,065 of CAUYSK010034122.1, read as the reverse complement.
TTGGCAAAGCAAAAATTATCATCTGTCTTTTCACAATATAGTTGCTCAAATGAAGTTTATTTTCAGTGTTTCAAATATTAAGTAATTGGACATTGGGGTTTCTGAGTATTCCATGATGGGGATAATTTTGCGTATATTTTTAAAAATGTGGAAAAAAACCATTTCTATTTGGGTGTTTTCTGTGTTGCCTGTATTATGTTTTACAGTTTTTTATTTTTTAAATTTTATCTTTTGTTTCCAGCCATCAAACACAGACAACCTGTTGGGATCATCCTAAAATGACTGAACTCTTTCAATCCCTCGGTGAGTGTTGTTTTATTTAATAGTAATGAATTAACCGCAACAACTGAGTACTGCATATTCTTAAGTGGAAGCTTATGACCAGCTTTTCGTACGTGGCACGTTACGTTGAATCATGTCATTGACATGTAAAAGCAGCTGCATTTCTAAGGGTAATGCAATAAACAGGTATTGCCTTTCTTCTTAAGAGAATTGTGTAGTTTGACATTGTGTGAACCAGAAAGAGTTGAAGTACAGGGAGGAATGTATTTGTAAGTTTTAATTCTCTCATAGTTTTGGGTCATTTTAAACTCCAGCTTTAATGCAAATATATACACACACACACACACACACACACACACATACACACACAATTAAAATATAGCAACCTCTAATCCACTGGTTTAAATTTGCTTTTGGCTCACGTTTTACTTAGTAAATTTTATCAAATTCGCTTATCAAATTTCATTTCATTTTAGTATAAAAATGCAAGAAAACGCATTAGATGAGAGTTCCAGTTTTGTTTTAATTTCTAGTAGACTATGGCTTTCAACTGATTATTTATCCGACTTCCTTCAGGTTGTTCCAGTAGTTTTGAAAGTTTTCTCTTTGGGTAGCTAAAGGGCTGCTAGAGAGTTAGAGCCACACACTAGGTCTCCCTCTCCCACTCCCGTTTCGGCCAGAGGAGTGCCCCTTTTTATCTCTGTAAATATCAGGCTGTTGCATGAGCTACTTGGATGGGTGAGGGATTCTGCAAAGGTTGGACAAGAAACAGAAAAGCCACTGGTTTGTAAAATGAGGGGGCAGATTTTGGTGATTTCCGAGTTTTCTTCTAATTTCTCTAGTCTCTGACACTCTGTCTTTAGGAGGCGGAGAAAGAAATTGAAATATCCATTGTTTCTGAATAAAGATTTGAATATTGATTAGAGGATCATTTTAACCAGATCTACAAAGGGACAGAAGGAGCAAATAAATCAGGATGGAAGGAACTTTAAAATAAGTTCAGAGCTTCACGAGTAGTGAGATGGACAGCTTGGTGGAAAGAAAACTAATTGTCCTTGGGGAAAATGCCCCTGGTGGAGAATTCTCTTTAGCAGTAGAGAGGGAACGGCCCTCAGCCTACTGTGCTACGTGTTTATTAAACTGTAATAATAGCTGTGCTTCTCTTTCTTGATCTTCTGTCTTTTCCTACCTGGGCAGAAAGGTGTGACATCATTCCTCACCCATCATAAGGGTCACAGTGACACTCTTATAACACAAGACAGGTTAAGAGAGTAAAGCATAAAAAATTTATTTAATCAAAGTTTTATGTAACGTAAGAACCTTCAGAAATAAAGACCCAAAGACCCAGGGGAAAGTGTGTGGTTTTATTCTTAGATTCAGTGAAGAATGGACAGCCAGCAGAAATGTCATGGGACACAGGGTGTGATCTAATGGTGGTAGACTGAGGGGGAAACCCGGCAAAGCCTGCGTGTTCAGATTCTTCTGGGCCTCTCTGTGTGGCATTTTTTCCCCCGGGACAGGACAGCTGTCACACAAGCATCTTCAAGGGAGAGAGGATAAGGTCAGAGAGTGAATTTTCTAAGTCTTATGGTTTGCTTTGAGGAAGAGAAGTTCAAGTTTCTATGTTTCACCTTGTGGAAGAGTAGTTCTGGTTTCTGTGTATCACTTGGAAGGGAGAAAGAGGGACAGGGAACACAAGGATGGAAGAAGATCAGGAAGACCTTGCTTCTGAGGCCTTCCAAGCTCCTTAGTGCGCCAAGACACCATACTTTGGGGTATCATGTTCTGAGCCCTGACACCTATTTGAAAATGCTTTCTTCTCTACGTAGCACTGCTTTGCGATAGGTCTCAACATGGTGCTAATAGTCATTTAATTACTTTCTTAAATACATGTTGTAGAATTTAGGAGAAGACTTTATTTCAGACAGTCATAGTGTTTTTCCATTATCTGAAGTGAGCAAATGCATTCTTGGCATTCAATGCAAGTTAAATAATAAGCATGCTTGTGAATTGTTCCTTTTTCTGTTTCAGCTGACCTGAATAATGTACGTTTCTCTGCCTACCGTACAGCAATCAAAATTCGAAGACTACAAAAAGCACTATGTTGTAAGTTATTCTACCAAAGTTAATCACTCTATTCTTTGGATTGCCTTTTTTTTTTTTAAGAGAAAGATAAATGAAGAGGGTGATGTGTTTGTAGAGTTAATCTGAACGGTGTACCTTACTTAAGGAGTTGGCTATGTTTCTATTAAAGCTCTATCATTTGGCCCATCAGCAAGCAGTAGTGAAACAACTGAACATATGCCATTCTCAGATGGAGAACAAACTTAACCAAAACACAGGAGTAATGTGAAAAGCTTTTCCAAAAATTATGCTGCAACCCAATTTAAAAAGATTACATCGAGGAATCAGAGTAGTGGGTCATTGCCTTTTTAGTACTTTGTATCCATTCGAAAGTGTAGTGTTACAAACGATTTGTCTCAACACAATCCCGTAATAAAGAAACACTTAGAAATCACGTTCCTAATGGAAATTTGAACTGGCACCCTAGCAAATTAGATAAAAGGCTGTATTTTCTTTAAATGTGTCTGGAGAATTTAGCATTATCAATGCATTTTTTGTTTGTTTGTTTGAGGATGTGTTCAGAGTAATATTCTGTGATAGTCATTTTACCAAAAGAATACTTTCCCCCCAAATAACCTAAAATTAAGTAGAAATATTAATGCTTATAATAGAGTATAGATTTAAACTATGCAGATTATATTTTTGGTTTTAGTTTTAATGATCGAGTGTATCCAAAGAACATTTATGTATTATCAGGTAGTTGTTATGGAAAGTAACATTTGTCTATACTTTTAAGATAGGGAATTGGAAAATTCTAAGTATTCTTGTTTGCTACCTTTTGTTAATTGTTGATATAAATCTAGGCAGTTGAGTGAAGCTTTGAAAATTATCCTTAGAAAAATGATATGTTAGGATTGAAAAATCTACTCCTTGAAAATCAATAGAAATTATCAATAAATTTTAAGCTGCCTACATGAGGAGAGTTGAGAAAAGTATGGTATAGAATCATTTAGAGAAAATATAGCAATGCAAAGCTTAAAATAAGAAAAGCTTTAAATTATGTGTGGAAGAGAAGTCGAAAAGGCTTTAAAACACCTCCAGATGAGCCAATGTCAGAAAGAATGAGATGACCTTGACTCTTGAATAATCCACAGAACCCCAAAGATAATTAGCAGGTTATAGTAGATGCAGCAAGTGTTGCAGAATTACCAGTGCAAAGAATGAAAGCCAGCGCACTCTGGCTAGCGATCTGTATGTTGAGCGAGAAGAGAATAGGAAGTAAATTACAAACACACAAAAGGGATGTTTGGTCTGCGCAGGGAGTCCATGGTGACAGCAGTTTAGAAAGAGGCTCAGCTGCAAGCCCAGGATCCAGCTGACAAGTCTGGAAGGTCTTCTCAGGCCTGGTGAGCTATGAAATGGGGACAAATGACTCAGCCACAAAATCTCCATTGACGGAAGCCTGCTTTGTGTCATTACGAACATGGTCCCAGTTTCCAGGAGTACTTCTGGGTGGATAAACGTTTTAACACAGTTGTTATTTTCTTTTGTTGGTTCTTTTGACCCTTTAAAGAAAAACTTCCTCCTCAGCTCATTCCCTCAAACCTGAGAGAAACAGAAGGGGCGCTCGTCTGACTTCTAAACTAAATGACATTTGGTAATGCACAGTTAGAAAAGTGCTGGGTTGTGTTGGATTTTGAATGTTCGAGGTGCTGTTTTTAGAGCCAGCTGGGATCTGGCCCTCCCTCCCTTGCCCCTGCCTCCTCCCCCACTGCCCTCCAGCGGGGCCTGCACGCCACTCCCGGAGCTCACCTGTTCATGATGAATCTGCTCCTTCCTCTCCCATCCTTTCTGTTTACTGGAAATGCCCTGACCCCTCCTCTGCAACGGCCTATAACCCTTTATTCCTTCCAAATACTGTTAAAAATTTACCTCTTTTGGAGACATTTACAAGCTAATCCCACCTGCCTCCAGTTTTTCTGGGACTTTATGATTGCCTGTAACGACAGTTTCTCACCTGAGGACATATGCTTGCCTTTGTGTGATAGCGTGATGTTATGCTTTAGGTCAGGGTCCCCCCCCCCCGCCATAATGCACCGAGGCAGAGGGCACACTGCTGTTGTTCATTCACTTGTTGGGCTCCGGGATCGTGCGGGAGATAAAACAATATAAAGAGACTTGATTCTCACACTCAAGGAACTCAAGTTCAGAGAGAGAACATTGCACGTGGGCACAATGTCCCTGCTTATAGCAGATTCCTTTTGCTCTTAGAATGGAATGGCCTTTTCCAAGGCATATCTCTCTGTCCACCTCCGTCACTGTCCTCCACCAGGGATGTCATCATTTCATCATCGTTGGTGATCAACTTGGCAGACTCTGTATTCTGTTCCTCCTGCCGGAAGAGTGCTTGTCCTAGCTGTTTCTGCTTAAGCAACCTGTGTCTTAATGAGGGTTTCTGTGGCTCCTCACAGACCTGATTCTTTCCTTACATGGTACTTGTCATGGTACTTAACTTAGGCACAAATCAAAGTATCAGTTATAATTTTTATTATTCTATTTATTCACTTATTTATTGTCTGTGTCTCCATGTGAACTAAGCTTTCATGGGAGGGGTGATTCTACGTACCTTTCCACTTAGGGTCTCATATAGTTTCTGGCACAGAGCAGGAGTTGTTTAGGACGTGGTGAGTAAATCATTTAAATTTGAAGATTGCATAGCAGTACGGCAGAAGACATGTACAAGGAGATTTATAGCAGCACTTTTTAATAGTAAAATCTGTTTAATTTTAGCATATTCATAAATGTGGAATGATACAGCATCAAAAATAAATGAACTAGCAATCAGCATCATCATGGTTGAATCTTAGAATTATAAAATTGAATGAAAAATTAAATGGTGAAAGAAATTTGTACAGTTTGGTTCCATTTGTATATAATTCAAAGCCATGCGGGACTCAATGCTATGTTATCTACAGATGCATACATACTTCTAAAAACTGAAAGTGAAATACTAAGGTTGGTGGTCACCCCTGTGATTATGAGGGGGTGTGGTTAAGGAGGATTTCCAAGATATTGGTAACATCCTACATTTTTAGCTATGTGATTAATTAATGAGCTATATATATTCTTGTGTATTTCGATTTAAAAACTTTATGTTATAGGCAATAGCAGAGAAGCAAAAGGAAAATGCATTCAGAGGAGGGAGAGAGTCCCTTCATCATGAAGGCAAGGTTCCTTGGGTAGCAGACATAATAGCCAGCCCATAAAAGCCACAGACAACTTAAGCATATGGCTATTAACCAGGAATAGGAAGAAAGGGAGTTATATGTGTGAGAATCAAATATGTGGATGGAGTTCAGGGAACATCTCAAGTAATGGATCCTGAATGGAGTAGCTTAGCTATTTGTCCAATATCCTGAAAGTTCCTTAAAGCCAATTTAGGTCAATTCAAAGGTTATTTCTTTCCTGAAATTTCTTTCTTCCTTCCTTCCTTCCTTCCTTCCTTCCTTCCTTCCTTCCTTCCTTCCTTCCTTCCTTCCTTCCTTCCTCTCTCTCTCCCCCCCTCCCTCCCTCTTTCTTTCTTTCTTTCTTTCTTTCTTTCTTTCTTTCTTTCTTTCTTTCTTTTCTTGTTCCTCAAGCTCTCATAGTGTTGGATATTTTTCTTTATAGTGTGGAGAGCTATGAACCATTTTCTGTCACGTGAGAGTTTGGAGATAGGGCCAGAGGTGGACGTATGCTTTAGATAATATCTAAGACAGACTGAAGGGCGCAGGAAACAGAAAATGAGTAAATAGTTCAGGTGAAAGATGGTCAAGGCTGAACTGGCTGAGTAGGAGGATGGGAGGTCAAGGTCTGGATTTGTAAGACTGCCCAAGGAAAACTGATGGCTTGGGGGATTTGTTGCTAAAATTATGGAGGCTGAAAGCAGGAGGGTGTTAGGAGAGCTTAGGATTTGCAGACTGGATTTCAGCATGACAAGAAGGCAAGACCTTTATTTGGAACACGTTAAGGTAGAAGTTCTAGCTCTGGTAGGGAACCGGGCAATGGGAGTGTGATCAAGTGTTCAGGGAGATCAGAAGGAGAAAAGAGAATCTGGAGCCACTGGGAGAGAGGTGGCAATGGAAGTCATGACCAGGAGTCATAGATAAAAGGCCAGACAGGAAACCTTGAGCACACCTACGTTTCTGTGGTGCTTGGGAAGAGGATATAGGAAAAGTGCTAAGAAGGAATGGTCAAACAGCTCGAGACCTGAAGAGTCACACAAGCCCAAGACTGGGTGCTAAATGGTGTTAGTTTTGTTTTTGTTTTTGTTTTGTAGAACAAGAGAATGATGATGCATTTCCATTAGATCCCCTGTGCCTCATATGTGGGATTAAAGAAAAAGTCTAAAGTTGGATAAAAAATAATTCTGCTATTTGTTTCATTTACCACATGACTGAGCTGTCACTTGTCTCCCTTTGAAAAGGGAAAATCATAATTGTAATTTTCTGTGATTTAAATGTAGTCAGTCCTTTAAAGGTACTTAAATGTGACACACTTCAAAAAGATGTATGCTTGGCTTAGACATTAAGGCAAAATGTCACAGTAAATCACTGAAAATCGAAGACACGATAGTCCATGGGATGTGGCAAATTACTGTCACAGCCTCAGAGTGTATAGCCAGGGAGACTTCTGAAAGAAATGCACGGACGGCCTGATTCAAGAAATTGGCTTTTTGGAATTTGGTCTATTGTCATTTTATGCCACGCGGGGATCCAATAGCAGTGCTGTATTGCTGGCATAATTAATGTTGGAATTCAGAAAACTTAGTGCGTTTTGGCGGAATTTAATTATGGTCTTTTGTGTCTGTGGGGAATTGTAGTTCTGTAGCCCCTGTGTTTTGATTAAACACTTCCCTTTGGCAGGCACTGTGGAGAAGAAATTTGAATTTTGTTCCTACTCTCTAGAGGTTTATAACTGAAAACAGCCTACATTTGACCCTTGAACAATGGAGGGGTTAGGGGTGCTGCATATAACTTTTGGCAACCTCAGAATTTACTAATTAGCCTACCGTTGGCTGGAAGCCTTACTGATAACATAAACAATTGGTTAACACCGATTTTATACATTATATGTATTATATATGGTATTCTTACACTATGTTAAGCAAGAGAATAGAAAATGTTACCAAGAAAATCATAAGGATGAGAAAATGCATTTACTATTCATTAAGTGTAAATTGATCAACATAAAGGTCTTCATCCTTGTCTTCTGGTTGAGTAGGCTGAGGAGGAGGAGGAAGGGAGGAGTTGGTCTTGCTGTCTCAGGGGTGGCAGAGGTGAGGAAGAAGAGGCAGGCACACTTGGTGTAACTTTTATTGAAAAACAATCATGTATAAGTGAACCTGCTCAGGTCAAACCCATGTTGTTCAAAGGTCAACTGTATAGTGCCAAAAAATGTGATAAAAATGACAATGAAAGTTCCAGTTGGTTCGTGGTTTTTTTCCTGACACCATCTCTAACACAGGTGAAGTTTATGTGAGTTATTTTTGTTATTAGCCTAAGTTTACCAATGATTTATTTGACATCTGAAGGAAATGGATTGGCCTATTATCCAGACTTGGGTGTTTTATGTTTATCTCTTTCTCTCTTTTATTAAAAAAGAATGTCTTTCTTGTTAAGTTGTTTTTGAAATCATTTTAATCTGCATAATTTTAAAGCAGTGCTTTTCCATTGTAGATAATTTGAAAAAATAAATAATTCCATGGCATTTGAGCAACTAGCATGAGCACATTTCATAAATGTCTTTAAATATCCCAATTTAGTGGTTATTCAATGGTTAAAAATAGATAAATGCAAAGGAAGCTATTTGTTCATTTTAGTTAGCCATCAAAATATATCATTATATTTTCTGAAGGAACAGTTTTTGCATCAGGCAAAGAGAAAGTAGTTGGTTTTTTATATATCTGTATATGTGTGTGTGTGTGTGTGTGTGTGTGTGTGTGTGTGTATATATTTTTAAAAGTTCCACTGAGCTTATCTTTTTAATGCTAAAATGTTAAATATTGGAAATAGAGGAAGAATTTTATGAAACAATAATTTCTATAAGCAGACCTTAAATTAGTGTGGATTCTGTAATTTTCCTTACCCATGTGTTTATATTTGGAAGAGTCATCTTCATGCTTAAGAAATGTATAGGTACGGGGTAGTTTGATAATCTGCTTTGTTTCCTTGTTTTCAGTTAGCTAATGAATGACCCAAAGTTTATTAAAAAATATATATATATATTTTTTTTTCCTTGTTTTTTGTCTAAACTCCTCTTTTCTGGCCTTTGTGGGCCTCCCCTGGGACAATGTGTACCTGGCCCTTCTGCTTTTCCTGTCTGCTTTACCGTAATCATGCAGCACCCATGTGTAAGCCACGCACCATCTACACTGCAGATTGGTGGCTTAAATTCTTGTCTTTTCTTAAGCAGTTCTGTACTCCTGGAGTTCTTTCCTTGCTTCGCATGGATCTCTTGTATCTTATCTATTTTTCAAGGCCCATTTCAAATCTTGTCTCCCTAGAGCCTTTCCAACTTGTCCTTCCTCTGCCCTAGCAGTAATAGTTCTCACAGAAATTGTGTATTCCTCTCTTAGGACACGTTTACTCCTCCTTTTAGTAAAGTCATCAGTATGTCTTTGAGGGCAGGGCCGTGCCTTGCCCTTCTGTGCACACCATCCCTGCTCTTGCCCTGGTCATGCCCACTGTTGATGTTCTGTACATAAAGAGTAGGATGGGAGCAAATATGTGAAGACCAAAGGATGCAGGGTCTGTCCTGTGAACCTCTACTCTTCCTTAGCTACAGGTTACCTCTAAGTCAGAGCATTGTGGGAAGTAAACCAGGTGAGGGCCAGATTGTGATGGCCTCATAGATCCGGCTCCGTTCAGTGAGCAGTGGAGAACTATGATTTCTCTACAGAACCGTTTTTGTTTGTTTTTTTGTTTTAACTGAGCATCTTCAGTGAACTTTGTTTGTTATGATATACATGTTAAGAAACTTGGAACAATTAGTTTGGCAGTGATACAAAGGATGAAGGGGAGGTTGGTGAGCAGGTTGTTTGTAGGAGTTAAGATGAGGACAGCAATATAATATTAGAGATGTTCTACCATTTGGAGTGGATTTAAAGATTCATGCCTTTCTATATTTAAAAACAGAAAGAGTCTAGGGAAGAGAAAGCCAGAAAAGGAAAGTAGGAAAATTGGTATTACAAAGAGCAAAAAATGGGATAGTTGAAAAGCAACAGAGTTCAGATTGAAAAGCATGGAAATGTGATGAAATGTCAGAATGGAAATGTGTTTATTTCTTTAAAAGTTGAGATTAGCTAAAAAAGATAGATTCTTAAATTGAAGAATCAAGGTAAATACCTGAGACTACAAGTGTTTTTGTTTCAGTGTTGTTGTCATGTAATGACTGTGCATAATCCTTTTTCTCACCTAATTAGTGGATCTCTTAGAGTTGAATACAACAAATGAAGTTTTTAAACAGCACAAGCTGAACCAAAATGATCAGCTCCTTAGTGTTCCAGATGTCATCAACTGTCTGACAACAACTTACGATGGGCTTGAACAAATGCATAAGGACCTGGTCAACGTTCCGCTCTGTGTGGATATGTGCCTCAACTGGTTACTCAATGTGTATGACACGTAAGTTAGTGGTTTTGTCCATTAAAATACTGTCATTGAATGAAATACATTGACAATAGAAACTGTCTAAATTTTGAAAGTGAATTTTTTAAAAAGTACTTTCAAAGTACTTTTCCCAGTGGAAATATTTATGTTAATTGTTGAAAGTAAATGACTTTCCAAATCATTAAGCTCTTAACAAACAACAGAACAAAATAGAATGTAGAGCTATTATTTCAAGATTTTCCTTCAATTTGCAAAGGCTGGCAGATTTGCAGTATTCTTTGTCAAGAAGCTAGGGAAACCTAATGTGGGTAAGTCCTGGTTTCTTCTTGTTTCAAAATGTCTTATAGTATTTCTTTTTTGAAAGGAAAAAAATTTGTTTTTATTGTTATGAATTAAAATGATTTATTAATACTCGCTCATAATAATGTGCTCTACAATCTCTGAATGACAACTGAAGGGCGATTTGAATGGCAAAGAATGGAATTTAATTTGTCTTTTGCTGTTAACTTTATTTACTACTGTAAATAAATGGTGGTTATGTGGATATATGGTGTTTTAAATAATTTATGTTACAGAACACTCTAACATCTATAATTTAATTAGGTGTTCACTGTTACATAAAGAGGACTCTCAACTTCCTGCATAACTCATTTGCCGTTAATTTGGCCCTTTTGAATACTACAGTGTATTTGTGAAATAACCAATTCTAGAAAGACCTGCTGTGGGCTGACATTTCTGAAATGTTAGGAATTATTCATTCTTCTGGTGGGGGGTTAAAGTATGCAAAGATGAAATAGGAAAACTTGAGCTATTGTTTTTCTCTCATACCCTAAAAGTTATTTTCCATTAATTAACTATATCAAAATTTGTGTTTATCAGCCTTTCGATTTAGAGAGAAAATAGATGATGGTTCATAAATGCACATGTTTAGCCAGCTGATTGATTCTGTATAAGAAGTAAATATCATCAAGAGAAGAGCTTTGGATATGACTCAACTAAATTTTTTTTTCCTTTTATTTTTAGTTAACACATAATAATTGTACATATTTATGGGGTACAGAATGATATTTTGATACATGTGTACAATATGTAAAGATCAAATTGGGATAATTAAGATACCCATCACCTCAAACATTTATCATTTCTTTGTGTTGGAAACATTTAAAAATCCTCTCCTCTAGCTTTTTGGAAATATGCAATAAATTATTGTTAACTATATTCACAGTCGTATAGAACACTGGAATTTATTCTTCCCATCTAGCTATAATTTTGTATCCATTAACTAACCTCTCCCTATCCTCCCCTCCCTATTTTATTAATTAGACCTTTTATCTTTCAGTGTTCACAAATATCATAACAAAATCTTTTTTTTAAATAATCAAATAACCATTGTGTGCTTGAGGGCTCTTAAGAAACTCACTGAAGTATGTGTGTCAGTTACCATCTGATATTTTTTAATATATTTCCATTAAATATATTAAATACATGCAAATTTTCTATTCTCTTTGGGTAAAATATTACCATTAGCATTAATCCACTATTAAGTTGCTCTTCAATATTTTTAAATTCTCAAAAGAGACATTTTCTACAATACATTCACAAAAATAGTTGGCCAATTAGGTGTTTTAACTGCAAAACCTATTCCTTAATTTGACATCCCAGGAAAATTGCTATTAATAAATTCATGGAATACTTAGGAACTCCATTCAGCCCTTCAGAGCATGGTAGAGGGCTTGAACACCGTGCACCACATTTTAAAGAAGGACTGGAAAAGAGGTTAAATTGCTCTCCCTTAGCATTGTCCGTGGCACTGACGCACTGTGTTAGTTTTCTGCGGCTGCCATGACAAAGTATGATAGTCTGGGTGGCTTAAACAACAGGAATTTACTTCCTGCACAGTTCTAGAGGCTAGAAGTCTGAGATCAAGGTGTCAGCAGGGTTGATTTTTTTTCCTGAGGGCTCTCTCCTTGGCTTGTATGAATGGATGACCATCTTCTCCCTGTGTTTTCACACGTTTTTTTTTCTGTGCTGTATGTTTATCTCATCTTGCTATAAGGACACTGATCATATCGGATTAGGGCCCACTCTAATGACCACATGCTAAATTAATTACGTCTTTAAAGACCCTGTCTTTAAATATGGTCACATTCTGAAGTTCTGGGTGTTAGGACTTTAACCTGTGAATTTTAAGAGGACACGGTTCGGTGCATAATGCACTCACGTGCTGCTTTCACTGGACAGGGCAGAGGGAATAGTGCCACTTAGCTGGGAAGGAAGCAGCGTGTGAAATGCTGTGATTCCTATTCTAGGGAGTTAAATGTCGACATAGTTTCACTTCCCACTGTCAAATGTGAACATGTGGGAAATGCTACACGAAGGTACTGTTTCTTATTTAGAAAGACAGTATCTTGAAATTTTTCATTTTTCATTTTTCATTTTAAAGGAAAAAAAGCCTTTGAGGATTTATCTCCCTTCCATGCCAAAGAAATATAGCAAAGACTTTGCTGGGTCAGACTGGTGCCCATTCAGTCTAGCTTTCTGTCTTGGAGAAAAGTATCATAGATTAACTTAAAGAAAAAAAACCAGTTACTCTTACGATGGTAGTCTCAGATGGCCAGAGTTGATTACCCAAGTTTCTCTAATAGCTATGACTTATTTCTTTATCTAAACAATACTTATTAACTCTTTGGAAGCCATAATTTTCTTTGAGAATCTGATCGAAACTACAATCTACTCCCTCCAATGTGCTAGGACATTGTGGATCTCTGAGCAGTCTGTGCACCTTAGAAAATGGTACTTTGTTCTAACACTTTCATTCCATTCGGCTCTTCTGACATTCATTCATTAACCATATATTCTTGACTGCCTTACTTATCATAGTATGATGCAGCCAGAACTGGTGTTTTCAGCTTTATCCAGCTCTTGAAATAATGAGTAATGCGTACACAATAGATCATAGACTTCTCAAAACAGAAGGACTCTGGGGCTCTTCCATTCTGCCCACTTCATTTTACTGATTGAAAAACTGACCCAGTGAGACAAGACAATTTGTCCCTCTATTGCCGATTAGTGGTAGTTATAGACCTAATATTCAGATTTTTGGGATAGTCATTTGACTATTCTTACCATATTGCCATATCTAGAAAAAATAGTACTTTATAAGTTGTTTTAAGTAAACTATTTCTTTCAAGTTTTAACATGTTCTCAACTCCTCCTAATATTCTGGATTTTATAAAAAATCCATTTTCATCTGTCATGGATGACAAGAATTTAGATTTTTTGTTCTGGTTGTTGTGACTTAGCAGCCACTTAACTTTGGCGTCTCAATTTCTCATCTGAAAAAAATCGAGATAAAAATATCTGCCCTGCTTACTACACAAAAGGTGATTGTGAAGGGCAAAGGAACTAATGTATGTAAAAAGGACTTTATAAAAATGAAATTGATTCCATTTTTGAATTCACAGCCTCACTCAGTCTTCATTTTCCCAGGTTAAAAAGTCTTAATTTCACAATCTTCCTTCTAGATTTAATGGAAACCAAAAATGTTTAAATCATGATTTAAAGCAATAGTCGGGGCACTTGCTTTAAATATTTTTTTCCCTACAGAAAATGTTAACCTCATTTGCTGCAGCATTTAGTCATTTTTCCCACTTTTCCCAGATGGATATAATTTTATAAGGTAAATACCTTTCCAGTAAAACTAATTCCAGGAGTTACTTATGAAAACTACGAGGGAACCAAGTATTTAAATCTTGGGCAGTATCACTCACTAATAAATTTTATTGGCTCCCTATTGTCTCTTACATCCAGATTTCTCAAATCACATCAAAGCCATTTATCGTCTGACCCCACATAACCTGTATGTCTTGGTCAACCATTTAGCCTTGATGCAAATCCTTGCCCCACCCTAATGCGTCTGATCTCTGCTGCTCACGTCCCTCCCTCTAGCTCCTTGCCTGGGCTCTTCCTGTGATTCTCTACTTTCTCCTACTTAGGACAGTCCAGCCATATCATGCCTTGAATGTCTGATTTTAGATTTATCTTCTCTATTAAATGTTGTGAGACTAATGACTACTCGGACTAATCACTAATCAGTAATGACTAGTTAGTCACAGTGATCTTGTACTTGATTCTTTATTTCCATACATGAAAGTTGGTCTCATGTGTTCCCTAGCTGTTTTCTCATTTTACCTCCCCAGCTGGTGTGTGAGTTCATCATGTGTAGGAATTATGTCTTCCACTTTTCTCTTGGTCCCCTTAGTGCAAAACAAACTGGGATCACAGTTAGCCTTAATAATATTGATGATATAATGAATGGATGATTGACAGTTTCTGTTGTCTTCCTGATGATGTTCCTTTCTCCTGTTGTGACATAAGAGTGGAGATCATGCTCTAATGCTTATCATTTTGATCATTTTTCCCTTAAGGGATTGCTTTATCCTTAGCCACATTCACGAACTAGTGTCAGTCCATTCACGTAGCCTTTTGTTATCTCCGCAAGTCTATTGTCTGATTGTGTCCAGACAGTAAACATTTCCTGATTTTTGAAAGGAAGAAAACAGACATTGTCTATTTCATGTGATAATTAGGCAACTCCTAAAAAATATAAAGTAGAAACACAATTTGTAGCATGGCTCTGTAGGGTTAATTTGCAACTAGTATTTCTGTAATTATGAGAAATTTCAGTGAGTATATTAATTTAGAAGTTCTGCTTATAAGAGCTATATTTATTTTACTATTAAGTATTAATTCTTTTATAGATCAGTTCTGAATGTTGTACACGTACATAGTAAGGGCTCAATAAGTTTATTGGATATGATTTAATATAAATTATAAACTCCAAGCTATTGAAGGACTATTTTGAAAATGTATTTCACCAGGCTGAGCGTGGTGGCTCAGGCCTATTATCCTAGCACTATAGGAGGCCAAGCCAGGAGGATTGCTTAAGGTCAGGAGTCTCTACCAAAAATAGAAAAAATTAGCCGGGCATGGTGGCACACACCTGTAGTCCCAGCTACTGGGTAGGCTGAGGCAGGACAATCCCAAGCCCCAGAGTTTGAGATTGCAGTGAGCTACTGCATTCTACCTGGGGCAACAGAGTAAGACTGTCTCAAAAAAAAAAAAAAAAAAAAAACCAACATTGCACCAATCCCTGAACATGTTTTCCTTTTTAATTTATTTATACTTGATATATCCTGGTATGTATACAGAAACTTACTTATTTATAATTTGAGAATGGAAGGCTATCTATTAGTATTAATAGTAAAAATACCAATAAAATTGAAAACCAATCCTGAATCCAAAGTACTAAAGATAACAATAAAGGCTTTTCTCTGTAATGTGTGTTATTCCATAGCAAGAATCAAATCTTGTTAATTTTTGTAGTCCTTTTTCCATCCCCAGGATCTAGGACTGTGACTAACATTTGGTGGATAACTTGGTAATTCTTTGATAAATGATGGAATAATGGCAGTTCTCTCCTTTCAAAGATAAAATTTTCCATCAACTTATAAGTGATTTTCCATCACTTATAAGTCAACTTATAAGTGAAGTTGAAATGGTCTCTCATTAGCATGTGTGAAACTATTTCCTAGTGTTGATTAATTAATGCATTCTGTTTTAATTATAATTTGATACTTCCCCAAATAAGATTTCACACCTGTCTAAAATCATAGACTATTAAAATTACAATAGCAATTTACAGAAACTGCACTGACAGAAACCAGAGTAAAAGAAGACAATAAGTATTTGAGTATTCAGCAGATTATATGCCCTCAATATATAGCTAATTTTCTAATCAGTTTTCTTACATTTGTTTTAAGATATATCACTAGTCTTCCCTTACTGTATTAAGTCATATGTGTTATGTATGTAGCTGTAGCTCATTTGAATCTTGTATTTACAATTGTTAACAGGTAAATTCTAATTTATAGTATTTGTAAAAGTAAAACCTTTTCAGTTTTATAATTATCATTTTCATTTTGCTTTAATTTATTCTTCTTAGTTCATGTGCTATATGTAAAGTGACTTCAGGCTGAATATTCTTTCAGACTTGGCCAAACACACTTTTAAAATACATGGTAAAATGGTGGCAAAGGTTTAATATTGATTGTTAAAAGTGCATAGAAAAGTTGCATCTTCAATATCCAATTATTTTTTAATGATTTACCCTCAAGAAAGTAGATATTCAGAAATAATTATTAATAACATACTGTATGCAGTTTTAAATGCATTTAACACAGTAAGATTCTTATAATTTCAGGGGACGAACTGGAAAAATTAGAGTGCAGAGTCTGAAGATTGGATTGATGTCTCTTTCCAAAGGTCTCCTGGAAGAAAAATACAGATGTAAGTAAGACCTTTCACATACCAACAGTGTTTTTAGTAATAATAATTATCATAATAATTTATTAGGGACTTTATATGATTTGCTAGTAATAATAGTTTCTGTTTTTTTAACCCTTACTATGTGTGTACCAGATTAGATAAAGGGTTACAATGCAAAGAGATTTGGATTTCTATGAAATGAAAAACTTATTATAGGACTAAGAGGTGAGGTGCCTTGATGACTAAGATGGACTACAAATTATATCTCAGTTAATTCTTAGAATAATCTCCCCATAATATAGGCATTGGAATTTCACTTTCTAACTGAGAAAATTAATGCTGAGATAGGTTAAGAATCCAGTAAGTCATGGGGCTATAATTAGATCTTAGATTCATTTTTACTTCAAAGCCCAAACTTTTTCTATTTCTGTATATTCCCAAGGCTTAAAAAAAAAAAAAAAAAGTTAAGATGGTCTAGAACCTTTATGGTCATAGTCAGATGATAAGCCTAAATAAATATATTTTATAGTTGTGACAAAATAAAAAGTGATAAAAATTTTTTAATTTGTATTATTATTTATTTATATCCAACAAATAAATTAGTGGTGTCCCTTTAGCTGTGAGTTAATGAAAGGCATCTTGGCATCGGAAGGGGCTTGTGCACAGGGTCTGGGGAGACCTGCCTTTAAATCTCTACCACTTAGTACCTGAGTGTCTTTGACAGGTTACATGATTCTATTGAATGCTGCCAACTAAGAGGCAGTATTACTCTCATTTCACAGTTCAGGAAATTTAGTGAACTTTCTTCAACTGAAAAATGAAGCTTATAATTCCTGTTTGGGAAGGAATTAGAGATAGCATGTGTAAGGTACTTAGAAATAGCAGGTGTTGAATAAATGATAGCAATTGCTGCTAAGTCTCCAAACTCTTAAATTCTATAACATATCTTTTGATTTAATTTTGTCCATAAAATATGAGTAATTCAATCCTGCCATGCATATTGCCAGATGATTCCTTACAAATAAATCTGTATATTTGTGGGAGAAGGTTAAGGATATTTCATGAATGGAAAGATACCAAAAAACAAGAGAACATTTGCTCAAAGGTCCTCTAAACTTTAAAGTTTTGTGTCTTAGGTGAACATGCATACATTTCAAAAACTGTTATTTTCTGGGATTGCCGTGAGGTTATTTGATTTTGAATTTCAGGTCTGGAACTTGTTTTTCCTACATAGTTTGACAAGAATGTCAGTGAAAAGATACGTGGATTTGTATGAAATGAAAAGCTGATTGTAGGATTAGGAGGTGAGGTGCCCTGATGGAATGAGAGCCTAGTAAACCAGGCAGAATAAAAGCATTGTATGAGGCTTTTGTTTCATGGCACTTTATCCAGAATTTTAGTTGTCTTCAGCATCATAACTGTGAAAAAGGTATAATTTCCAAATCTAGAAAAGTTATTATTTCTATAATGAAAATGTTAATGAAAGCATCAGTATTCCAAAATTAGAAAAGCACTTATCATTTGCGATTTAGGGTTTTCTTGTGCTCCTGAAAGAATTGGAGTTCTGTGAAATTAGCAGTTACATTATAGTGCTATATTTACTCTGAAACAATGCAAATCCAACCTCAAAGCTTATATTTTCTCTAAGTCAACATTAAACTTTTAGATTTTGGCAAGGGAAGCAGAAGCCCCTGCAACGAAAATTTCTGATATTTCGTTTACTCCATGAAGTATGTGATTTTAGAACTTAATTAAATAGGAAATCTCTTGCGTTGCAAGCCTTAATCTAAATCTTTACTGGGATATCCAAACTCTGGAATGTTCTGGGGTTTTGTTTTGCTTTTTACTTTGAGGTCCTTTAGCAACTCTGATTCCACTTTTGATTTCCCCAGTGATATTGGAATACCTCCTCATTATTAATATTTCCTTTATTAGAATTAATATTTAAGACAATTTGCTCTTCAAACTCAATGGCACCATTCAGGGTCACTTGGTATCCATCTGAACATTGATTTTGCAATGGCCAATGTGAGTGTCTTCACCCTCCTGACATCTCTCTCTTAGTGGCTTGCTGAAAATATCCCTTGATTAGGTTATAACAATACCCTGGCCTTCCTGCTTATAGCTGGATGGTTTTCTTGCCTCATCAGAACACATTTACAAAGCCTCCTTTTGAATGGCCATTTACATCTCTCCTGTGCTGACTTATTGGGATTTGGGTTTTGGATTGTGACTTTCTTCTTGTGACCCCTCCCACATCCTGACACTGAGTTCTGTATCTGATTATAACATTGAAAATGTGAACTTTTTAAAGATTTTAGAAATATGTCAATCGTTTAGGGACACTTTTCTCCTTATGTTTTATGAGTAGTTTTGCCTTAATAGTGGCATAGTAGTATAGCTATTTGCCTCAAAAGAGGAAAGTTGGGCACAGTTGATCTTGCTGAAAATGTGCACTCCTCTGTAAAGATTATTATACATATGCATCAACTTTGTATTTATTTAATACAAAGTTCTTTCCAGGAACAGGTTTAAAATGAGCATCATAACAAGTCTCCTAGATAAATATTTTTGGCTATGACAGTCTTATTTTTAAAAAATGAAAAGAAACAAATAGAGCTCTAACCAAATCTAAGTGAAAAAATAATAATAAAAATGAAATTTATCTTAACTGAATTTGCTTTCCTTGTGCATGCTTATAATTAAAGCCATATTTCATTGTAATTACTGTGTCAATATCACTGAGCTTGGTTCAGTAGTTTCAGAATTCACTGTTGACAGTGTTAGATTTAACATTATTCCCCTTAAAAAAAGAAGAGAGAATGATACATTTTGATCTGACATTCATTTATCAGGTATTGTTTTAAAATGTGTTTCAGGGTCAAATAAATGATTATTCTCCTTTCTTCTATTCTTGGAAAACTTCATGTGAAGAACATTTAGATTTTGTGTGCTCTTGAATTTTTAGAACTTGAAAATTTCTTTCCAAAGAGTGTAATTTCTATAATGAAGTGGATTGTTTTTCTTTGAAACTTCCCTATTCCAAAAGTAACATTTTAGTACATTAGCCTTATTATTGGAAATACTGTAATAATTTTAATCTTCAAAATATTGCATATGGCAAACAGAAGATAAACCAATACTGCGAAGAAGAGAGGAGTTTTAATTTTATTGAACTAAGAAATTTGTAAAATAGATCATTGTTTTTTATGAATGGAAAACTCTAAGAACTACACGAAAATATGCACAAATTTTTGTTAATAAGTCCTTAAAATTTGAATAAGTGTATTTCATTACATGAAGTAAAACAAAAATAATTTTTATAGCTAATAGGGAATGAGAGACTGGCCCTAAAAAGAAAAAATATAATTCCCTGGCCTTTTTTAATGTTTTTTACATAAACTAGATTTGAGCATAAAAATATTTAAGAGGCTAAAAACATATATATTTAATAGAATATTGAATTTAGGAGTGAGCACCAAAAAATTAGTAAATCTGTTGAAATTTAAAGGTTTGCTATTTAAGGCACATTTATTCCTTTGACAAGTCATGAAGGAAGCTTTGCTTTGGCTCATAATCTTCCTCGATAAGAAGGAAAATCCCTATGAAGACAATAAAATTAACCCACATGCATTTATTGTAACCATTTAAACAGCAAATTTGTCTTTATTGATCTAGTTCTATGTATGCACACAAGACATTAGATTGTCTTCAGAAGCATGTGGTTAACCAGTTCCCGATTGCAGACGCACAGAATATTAAGATCATTAGAATTCAGGAGACAAATAATCTGATTCATGTCCTCCTGAGTTTTTTTTTTTTTAATCCTCATAATTCAATCCACATTACCAAAGATACGTTTTAAGTAAAAGAGCACTGTAGGCAGATTGAAGCTACCCTCTTGCTTCTCCTTGCAGTTCTCTTTAAGGAAGTGGCGGGGCCCACGGAAATGTGTGACCAGAGGCAGCTGGGCCTGTTGCTTCATGATGCCATCCAGATCCCCCGGCAGCTGGGAGAAGTAGCGGCTTTCGGAGGCAGTAATATTGAGCCTAGTGTCCGCAGCTGCTTCCAGCAGGTAAGCACAGAGGATCAGCGGCACATAGCATGTGTTGGAGAAGGGTGTTAGGAGGTTCCAAGAGATGGAATGGGGAATTCGTGCTGAAGCCAAATGGTGAAAGACTTTGGGTCCCATCCAGTAAGTTTGTATTTTATTTCTTAAGGCTTATTTGATTCAAGGAATAGTGACCCCTGCAAGGAGACTTACTGTTTTTCTTTGGATTGATCTCAAATCTTTAACCTGTGCTATGAGATTGATGTCTTGATCCTATTCAGTGTTTAAATTTTAGCTTCACTCTCACATCCTCCTCGAATCTTTCTCTTATCCCTTCAGATGAGGTATGTTTCCCTACTGTCTTCACCTTAATATCCTCTGCCTCTTCCTTCTCATGCTCATTACAATTATAATTACATACCGAACTGTAGAATTCATTGTTTAGTATTTGTTTCTTCTATAGGAACCTAAGCTCCATGAAGACGAAAATTGTGTCTATCTTTTTACTATTATATCCTGACTTAGTCCATTCAGGCTGCTGTAACAGAATGCCATAAACTGGGTGGCTTATAAACAACAAAAATTTGTTTTTCATAATTCTGGAGGCTGAGACGTCCAAGATCAAGGTGCCAACAGATTCAGTATCTGGTGAGGGCCCATTTTCTGGTTCACTGAGCCCTCCTGCTGTGCCCTCACATGATGGAAGGAGTGAATGAGCTCCCTCGAGCCTCCTTTATAAGGGCACTAATCCCATTCATGAGGGCTCCACCCTTATCATCTAAACACCTGCCCGAGGGCCCACCATCTAATACCATCCCCTTGGGAGTCAGATTCTAACATATGAATTTTGGGAGGACACAAGCATTCAGACCATAGCATATCCTTATGCACAGTGCCTTAAACATCATAGCTACTTTAATAAATATTTGTTAAATAAATGAATAAAAATACCTTGAGTTATTTCTAGGTAAGATTTTTTTAAAATATAAATTAAAGATATTATTAAAATAGCAGTATTTTCTTTGAGAATATACATACAAAAGAAGAACGATGTACAAAGTTTTATACTGATCTAAGTTACTAATTTTAAACTGGGAAAGCATTTTAGTTCCTTTTTAATGTTTACTGTGTATGGAGGCATTTTAGAAATGTTACTACTGGTGTTATACATATGCATGAAGTACAAGCGTACAGACATTTTGCCAAAGCACAGCCAGTGATTTATCATTGCTGAGAAAAAAATATGCTCACACTATATCTTTGAGGAGAATTGATGTCATGGGTTATTACATTTTATAATGGCCTTTTTTTTTATTTTAGAAATAGAAAAAATATCACATAGAAATTCTGTGATTTATAGTAACACGTGTTGTTTCATAGAATGACCTCAACAACAGCAGGAGAATGATGTTGGTAGAAATTTAACTTTGTACATATGAAAATCACTTAGTATTATATTAAGATTTGGAGAGGGATCAAGAAGTTTCCTGTAATTTATCATGATAAACTTGAAAGTCGTGCAAAGTACATTTTTCGTAGCAGAATGCCTCCAGTGTGATGATGTAACAGGACTGGAGCAGACGACACAGAAATTACAGCTTTTGTTTAGCGTTTATACTGGCCTTCAAGTGCATAAAGTTATTAGTGAATCTTTACTTTCACAAATTGTTACTCTTAGATGAAGAGGTTTTATAGAATTAAAGTATTTATGTGAAAAGATTACCCAGAATTGTGTGGTTGTGGTTTTTGCTTTTGTTTTTTTAAAATCTGAGTATATTAAGGTATTGGGATTTTTTTTCTTCTTCCTATATAACAATTTCTGCTTTTTCTACTTTTAAGTTATAGAGTCTGGAATTTTCTTGCCTGGAAGAACCTTAAAGCTTTTATGACTTCACTGACCTGGAAAGAGTTATATACATTTCCCCTTCTGCATAGATTCTCAGAAGATTATGAAGCAACAACTCTTGCTGCAGCTTAAAAGAAGGCATTTTCTCCACTTTTAATGTATTTATTTCTTCACCAGAATAACAACAAGCCTGAGATAAGTGTGAAAGAGTTTATAGACTGGATGCGTTTGGAACCGCAGTCCATGGTTTGGCTGCCGGTCTTACATCGAGTGGCAGCAGCTGAGACTGCAAAACATCAGGCCAAATGCAACATCTGTAAAGAATGTCCAATTGTTGGATTCAGGTGAGATGTACTAGTGCTGGCAGTACGCTATTTTCTTCTCTGTTTGTGTAATCTCAGGGGTTTGTCCAGCATCCATTTCTATTTCCCATTCAGATGTTTGTACTTAAATAGAGAAGATGTTCATATATTCTCTCTAAAAATGGCATTCTTTCTTAAACCACTACACGAAGCTTATTTTATTATTATTAGTAGTAGTAGTGGTCGTAGTATTAAATAGTATTGTTATTTATACTACTTTGGTCAAGAACCAGAGATTTTTATGAATTTCTATTTACTTAGGTCGCACAAATGTTCAGGCATGGTAATTGCATGACTGATGATAAATATATAGGCCTGATGGAATTTGATGGATATTCTGAGGTCTATGAGGTCAAACTTAGTAAGCAAGAAGCAACATTTAAATACTAACTGAGAAGTAATCAAGTTATTTTGTGTTATTTCTGCCAAGTTTGGTGTGACCCTACTGTTCACCTTCCCACGAGGAACATCACTAAATGCCACACTTTGATGTAATCATTGTGTCAGTCTCATCAGTTTGTGACCCCAAAGCAGACTGAGCAAAGGCTGTGGTGTGTCCTAAGGTGAAGTTTCTTGGCCATCCTGGTTCTTTGATCTTAAGGGATGCATTTGACCTCTTAGAATATACTGTATTTCTCTTCTATGGAAATCTAGAAAATAGCTCCTGTTTCATTTGGAAATCTGTTATGAAACAGCATAAGCCTACTCAGCAGGGGAATTTGAGGTTTTATATGCATGTTTCACTCATACTCGAAGAGGAATTAGCTAAGATGGTGATCCTCTGATGCAGACTCCAATCACGAGGGCTGGGATTGGTTGTTGTTGTATTAATACGTAGTATCAGTGTCAGTATCTTGAATTAAACAAAATTACTTTCATTTGACTGGCTTTCTCAGCATAATAGTTTGTACGAGGCATATTATTGCATTCTCAATAAGTGGCTAACGTAAGAAATAGAATTTAAATTTCCTCTTGTCTCATACATTATAATTGGGGACAGTTTCTAAAGTGGTATAATTTCAGAGGGCCTCGCCACTATGTGTCCTAGGAGGATGGAAAGGCAGGCAGTTAGTGTGAAGAAGAGTCAGCATAAGCCTGGCAGAGAGCCACGATCATAGGTGCCGCAGTGGAAGTGACAGGGCAAACGTCACAAGGAGGAAGACGGGAAAGACACAGTTTATGTACAGCAGGTTTCTTGGAATGGCTAAGTTAGAAGTACCTGGTGGACATAGACACACAGGAGAAGAAATAGCTGGAATATGGCAAGCTCAAGATACCGCTGGGAAGATCGTCCATATGAGAGATAGAATTATCAGAGCTAAAATCATTGCCATTTATTGTTTACTATATGCCAGACACTGTGCTAAAATGTGTTGCATTTATTATTTTATTTACTCTTCATAAAAACTCTATAAGACTGGGAATATTATCTCTATTTACACATTAAGAAACTAGGACTCAAAGATTAGGCAACTTATCCAAGGCCAGATGTCCAATGATCAGAGACAGAGTTGAGATTCAAATGTGGATCTTTTTGGCTCTGGAATCCAGATCTTTTGTGCTCTTCATCAGGGTGGTTTTATTTTTATATATTTATTTTTTTGAGACAGAGTCTTGCTTTGTCACCCCAGGTGGAGTGCAGTGGCATTATCATAGCTCGCTGCAACGTCAAACTCCTAGGCTTGAGTGATCCTCCTTCCTCAGCCTCCTGAGTAGCTGGGACTACACGCACGTGCCACCACACCCGGCTAATTTTTCTATTATTAGTAAAGACGGGGTCTCGCTCTTGCTGAGGCTGGTCTCGAACTCCTGAGCTCAAGTAGTCCTTCCTTCTCAGCCTCCCAGGGTGCTAGGATTACAGACATGAGCCACTACCCCTAGCCTCAACGTGGTTTTAAAAAGTGAATTAGGTTTTTTAGGAGAGGAAGGATTTAACATTAAGAAGTAATTAAATTACACAGAAAATAACAATTTAGGACATTAGTTATTACATCAAAAATATTACACTGGATATAAACTGTTGTGTGAAACCACAGGAAATATCCAGAGTAGTGGATTTGGGAAGAGACTGGCTTATATAAAATCTGTAACATGTAGCCATTGGTGTAGCCTAGAGATGCCATGAGGGACCAGATTTCTCAGAGACTGTGGACAGGGAGAGTGAAGGACAGAACAAAAGACTCTAAAGAATATTAATATTTGAATGACCTTTAAAGTTTTATTTCTTGAATAAAAAATGACCTTAAGTAACTATAGCAACATACTAATATTTAACAGCTGAGTTGTAGGTGCATGGATGTTTATTATATTATTCTCTCTACTTTTGAATGAACTTGAAATATTTCATTAAAAAATATGAAAGAGCAATTATAAAGAGTGAACAATGTTAAGTATCAAATTTCAGTATTTAAGTTTTTGATATTGTTATAAAATTCACCTATAAATATCTCCATGATGAAGATGGGCAGTTGACCTGTGGTCAGAAATCAAGGTTGAACAGGATATGCAGGAGACAGTGTGTTGAGATCTGGTTCTGGAGTCAGGCCACTTAGATTTGCATTCTGGATCTACTGTTTTAGCTCTGAGACTTTGAATAAGTTACTTGACCTTTCTGAACCCGTGTTTCTTCAACTTCAAATTCAAGGAGTGTTTCCTCCTAGGAGAAGTTACTGCATGAAAAGTGTCTAGGGCAGTACTTATCACAAACAGCATAGGCATTCGGTAATTATTAGCTCTTTTAATTATTACCAATAACATCATTAGTGGGATAGTAGCTAAGCGTCATTGAACTTTTCCATTAAGCGAAAATACCAGAAAAACCTGGACAATGATGTTGCTCAGTAGAAGGCAGGATTGGAAAGAGGTACATAAGAAAGAGAAAGACAAGCAGTATTCTTAAGAAAAGTAAAGAAGCATAGTGTGGAAATCAAAGAGAAGGCTTTAGAAAGATGGTAGAAGTGTGTGTTAGGTGCAGCAGAGAAATTCTAAAGATCTTATGTGAGAATAGACCTTTGAATCAAGAGAAGTGATTGGGAATTTTAGACAGAATGCTTTCTGTGTCATGATAAGGATGGAAGACAGGTTCAGGCTCAGGAAAATAAGTAGGTCATTATGTGCAAACAACGTGCTCAAGAAATCTAGCTGTAACTTGAAAATATGTCAGGGTATTGAAAATGGCAAGATATTAGATAATATATTGTCTTCCTTTTACTTGCATATATATTTCCTCAGTCATTTTTATTGAGACTATAATACATCTAAAATTTTTAGTTTCTGAGTGAAAGAGAAATATGTCTACAGTTGATACCTGGTTTAGAGATAAGGCTGAGCAAACATTTCTTCAAACTAATGGTGACTTAATTATTGCATAAAGATTAATGCATGAAGGGAATGAATGTAAGAACAATTCCAATATTAAAATGGACTCAAAGTAAAATAGATCTGATTAGCTCTTAGTTGTAAAAGGATACCTCTTTCTCTGGGGTGACAGGAAGAATGATAAGCCAAATACAAAAATAAAGATAGAGGAGTAATTTGTATTGTATGATAGAATAAACTTAACTTTAGACTATCAAGCTCCTACTTAATATATATATGTGTGTGTGTGTATACATATATATATACACATATATATTCATTTTCTTTGAACTTCTATAAATACTGCTAGAGCATTTCACTAATTACTTTCAAATTAAATTTTAATGAAATCTTAGATTTACAGAATGTTTTGTAAACTGGGAATTATTTTCAGTTAGAATTACATACCACTGCTTTATAGTATCATAAATAAATTAGAGGTTTGGTTTTTTTTTCATGTAAATAAAGTGTGGAGATAGGCAATCCAAGACTGATATGGTTGTCTGGTGTTCACCTGGGCCCCTAGTTCTGTCTTTATACTCTGTGACCCCTAACATGTGGCTTCCATCTTCAAGGTCACCTCATGCTAACAAGATGACTCTTCTGGATGTCAGCTTCATTTTCCAGGAAGAAGGAAGAGGGAGCTTGCCTCTTCACAACTGAGTCAGTCCCCTGAAACCCAACTAGAAACCCCACCCAGTGACTTCAACTTGTACTGGTCACCACCATCAGCAAGGAGACACTGAGAAACAGTATTTTTTACAGGACACCTTGCTAACATGTGCTAACAGTACCAGGGTCTCCTACCAATGAAAAGGGGAAATTGGCCATCTGCCAAGGGAGTATTTGGCAATAAACAAACTCCCTGTAAAAGAGAAGATGTCAGTCATAGTTGTCAAACTATGCTGATGGGTCAACAGATGCCATTAGTGTATGTGGTTGTTTCAAACCAGTAGCTGCCTTGCGAAAGTAAGCTGGCTGTAGTATACACAGATTGATTTCCTTCAGATCGATTTGCAAGTGATTTTGCAGGTCATTTTAGAAGCTACTCAGCACTTAATGGTTTATAATATTAACCTCACATAACCTTTTAATTTTGTTTCCATTTTCATTCTGTTAGTCCTGTCATATAAATTTTTTTTTCCTTTTCTGGACAGGCATTTCAAAGCTGATCAAAAAAATTTTTTTGCTGTAGATATGGATATAATTTATGTTCTTACTTCTACCAGCAATGTTGACGGAATGGAAAATTTGGGAGATGTTTTCCACTCAGACCCATGGAAAGTACTCACTGTCTAGTTTCACTCCCCTAAGTAAGACTGTGCAAATGGAAGTCATGTGCAGTGTCATTCTTAAGCG
This sequence comes from Avahi laniger, assembly GCA_963575035.1. Lineage (NCBI taxonomy): Eukaryota > Metazoa > Chordata > Mammalia > Primates > Indriidae > Avahi > Avahi laniger. The sequence goes on along the minus strand of CAUYSK010034122.1, from coordinate 12,768 downwards.
AGAGATTTAAAAACAGTTTCCATTCAAGAATGCATTGTGATCCAGGTTTTATTTAGTTCTTCATTACAGGGTATTTCTTCGTTTTTAATTTTTTTTTCCTAATGACTAGTTTCAGCCAAGTATAAAAATGCTTATTGTGAAAAAAACAATACGTTTGTGAGGGAATTTTAAGATTCATTTTTTATTGATGGTATAATTGATATTTAAAATTTTGATTTGTCAAGCTGATAAATATAACTCTTTCCTTCTCTACCATTTTCCATTCATATTCAAACATTAAAGAAAATCTTCAGACATGGATATTTGTCTCCTCATCATTCATAAACAGATGGAAACGTGTTCTAGAGACTGGAAATCCAAAAATTTACTTTATTTCCTTGGTGATTTGGATGAATGACGTTCCTTACCACAAATGATCGATTTGGACTAAATAATGAGAATGCAAGCCAATGAATTTTCTTTTCTTCTCTTTAGGTATAGAAGTCTGAAGCATTTTAATTATGATGTCTGCCAGAGTTGCTTTTTTTCTGGTCGAACAGCAAAAGGTCACAAATTGCATTATCCAATGGTGGAATATTGTATCCCTGTAAGTACCAAGTCATTGTTTATTTGGTTGTTTGTTTTTAAATACATTGCTTTTGAATTAACCAGTGTCTAAAATTTTATTCAGTTTATTTATACTTAACTTTTTTTTGGAAAAAAAGATCACTTTCAAGATTGCTTAACTATTTTTTATTATTGTTTTGTTTTCTTTTAAGTAAATACATCTATGTAGAGTTAATGCAGAAAAATTACCCTTTTTTCTGAAAAATTAATGTATTAACTTTTTTTACATTTTTGTTTTGATTTTAAACTTAACTTTTTTGATGGCAAACTCTTTTAAGAACTCACACTGGCCTACATTGAAAATGATACTATGTAATGAAAAACCATGTTTCTTTTAGACATATTTAAGATATATCTTCATAGTTAAATGTTATATTCACGTTAGCAAAAATGCAGGAAATGGAAAAATTAAAAATGTCATTCATAAATCTAGCTCTTGAATAAACTACCTTTTAATATTTTTCTGTGTCTAATTTTGTTAAGATTTTATTTATTTTTATATTCATGTATTTTTTGTTCCTAAATTTTTCACTCAACATTTTTAGTTAAGTGTTCGTCAAGTCACACTGTATAATTTTTGCTAGTCACAAAATTTTTAATTGCATGAATTACTCTAATTTAGTAAACCATTCCCTTAAATTTGGACATTTAGTTTATTTTCAATTTTCTAATATTATCAACCATACTCATAAACATCTTTGTGAAGACAGCTCTTTCCATGTATTACCTAAATTACATTTCCATAGAATAAAGCACTAGAATAGATAATCTGAGTCAATGAATGGGAGTATTTTTATGACCAAAATAATTGACGGCAAGTTGTTATTGAAAAGAGGTTTATCCCACTTTGTATTCTGATCACACTTTGTTAACGTCCCAGTTTTACTATAGCCACCACTAACATTGGATACTGGTTCCTGTTCTTTGAGCTTAAGCTGTTAATAGCTATTCTTTAGCTTCCTTCCAAAGAGTGCCAAAATTTATTCACAAAGCTGTACATTTTCTTTGGTTTAGAGAATTGAGTTACTTTTTTAGATCATAAACTGACATAAAGGCAGCAATACTTATGATGTATACACATATATATCTCACATTCTCAGGTATCTTGTCTCAAATAAATAAGGGCCCTATGTGTGGAGAGGAAATCTCTAGAAAATGCTGCTGAGTTATAATGGATGAAATACCCATAGTGCTTAATAAATAGCTTTAACCAGGAAAATAAAATCTCCCTGAGAAAATTTGTGAAGCATCATTTATTACTTAGTCACTTATTTACTTAGTTACTTAGTAACTTATTAGTAACTTATTTATTCACGCAACAAATTAATATTGATTACTTACCACGTGTTAATGTGCTATCGTCAAAGATAAACAAAGCCAGACACTAGTTAAAGTGGTAAGGACAGATTTTAATCAATAATGTAGTGATTTTATATATAAATGTGTGTGCGTGTGTGTATGTGTGTACATATCTACATGAATGTTTATTCCAGTCTTTTAATGGGGGGTGATGTTGGGGAGGAATGAATGAAATGATTTGTGCTGAAAATGTGCAGTTTTTATAGGACAACGCTTCAGTTGAGAACAGGGCTCAGAGGAGGCTGACTAGAGTTTGGGCAAGGAGAGAATCTGTCTATCTCAGTGCCGATCATTCATCAGAATGCTACAAGAAGGACTCGACTACTGACCCTCCTGCTGCTTTCCCTTCAGGAGGAGGGAATTTGTGACAACGAACAAGGAAACAAGTCAATGAGATCATTATAGATTGTGGTAAATGTCTTAAAGGAAATAAACGATAATGAGATAGAATGATTAGAGGAGGTGCTTCTTTAGACAAAGAAGTCAAGTAAGGTCTGTTCGAGAAGTTGACATGGGAGTTGAGACCAAAGTTTGAGAAAGAATCAGCCGTGTGAAAAACTACTGACTAAGGAACAGAAAGAAATGAGACAAATTTGACAAAGAAGGAATTTCTCCCTTCACAAAAGGGAGAATGGTAAGAAATGAGAATAAAGAGAAAGATATGTGGCAGATTGTATGGAACCCCAGAAATCATTGTAAAGAATCTGGATTGGGGAGAAATATAATATTAGTGTTTACATGATAACAGCTAGAAATTTAGGAAGCTGATTATAAAGAGCTAATGCCAAATAGAAAATATCATAAAATAAATGCATGTTAGATTGTTATAGTAAAGATGTATGAACTTACTGTTTTTCTTGGTCTTAAACACACCAATTCGTGATGGTTTTACAAAATTCCCATGCAATTTGGAATCGACATATCTCTGGCAATGGTTGGCCAGCAGGAGCTTGCTTGCAAATCACTGATGCATAGATGAATTTCACTCGCCAGCTACCAATTTTAAATAAAATCTATAAGTTGCCCCAAACCCTTCTTGTTGCATAGTTTTTGAAAAGTTACTGTTATCATTTCTAAGATTACAGCTTATCAGGCTTTGTACAGGGATGGTTTCCTTTTTCAAGACATGCTTTGGAAGGTCCTTTGCCCTTTTCTGAGGTTGTGTAGTGATCTTCTCAACAGGCCCTTTATAAATCATGACTATGACAGGCTATTTTCTACCTTCAACCCTATAACTTCTTACAAAATAACTAGAAATAGATGTAAATTGAGTTTTTGAAAGGATGCTTACATTTCATAATAATGAATGACTTGATTTAACTGCTTTCCAAAATTTCCTTATTCTCACCCAAATTCTTTAAATTTTTTACTCTTGTCTTTTAAGTAAGCTTTATTTATGGTTCATGCATCTTTGACCCAACGTTCCCTAAACTCATTTAATGTCAGCCTTAGAAAATGAACTCAAATGTGAATTTGTTCGGTACAGTGACACATCATTGGAGTGTTAAATGGCTCAGACCTTTGCACGTGGATCTTGGTGTTTGCATTTCCCATGGCGCATCTCCGTTTTGTGTTAACAGGATGCTCCAGTCTCATCACTGACTTGATCTCTTTCTCCTTCAGGTCCTTTTCAGCTGACCCTTTTCAGTTTTTAGCTCCTATTGCTAAAAACTTTCTGAAGTTTATAATTTTTATTTTAAATCCTCAAAGCTCCTGAAATATTTTACCAACATATCAGCTTATTATCTGTGGCAGTGTTTGTCTTTAGATGTAGGAAGACTGATGGTGTATGTATTAGTACTACCATGGAAGGTATCTTATGATATTGATAATGAAACATTTATATGAGAAGGTGAAGCAGAATTTTTCTTTCTCTAGGAAATGATTTTTTAAACTCTTATTTTCCCCTACCATTCTATAATCCAGATCTGTACATTTAAGAATTCTTTCATTAGGCTCAATAAGAAAGTTCATCTTCAAGAGACAACATGATGTAGGTGATATTTAATGATATTTAATGCCATTTTCCCTCCATTCATCCAAATCCCTCTTCTCACAAAAACAGCTCATCTCTTGCTCTGTGTGCCAAACCTTCCCAAGCTCCTGTGGCTTACCCTTGCCGAAACTCTTAGTTCAGTGCCCTCTCTGGACAGCCTCTACTTGGCCAGTTAGCATTTGACTCTATATTATCTTGTATCGTTTTCTGTGTGGGGTTTTTGTCTCCACAATTATCTTTTAACTCTGTAAGGACAGTTCTGAATCTTATACTTTTCTTCCTATGCTTAGTTAAATTGGCCTCATAAAAGCTAAATGAACACATATCTGACATTATATTAAAAAATACTAATTATAGAATATTAAAGCTGGAAAAAATCTAAGAGATCACCTAACTCATCGTTTTAAAGAAAAAGCTAAATTGTAAAGAAGGTGAGTGGTTTGTGCAAAGTTAGTGGCATAAATTTAATAATTTAACTCCATTAGGGAAATATATACATAATCGAGCATGTTAGCAGTGTTTTATGTGTGCTTGCTAGAATGTGATGTTTGTCAAATACTCTGTTATATACCACGCTGGAAACTGGATAGAGAGAAAATATAATGAAAGAGGAAAAAAGGCCGCTATGTGGAGAAATTTAATAAGACTATGTGCTATTTTTTAGAATCATTTTTAAGCATATGGATCAAGATAGTCAAGTATTTTTCTTGTTACTTGTGCACTACATGTTTGAATTTAGGCATTATTATTTATTTTAAAAATAGTTACATTTTATATTAAAGTTGTTCAGATTTTAAATTTCTTTTTTATTGGAATAAGAATTTATGAACATTTAATTTCATAGTGAAAACTACACTAATTGGATCTTTTTAAAAATGATCTTTGTTGTAAATAAACAAAATTTAATTCAAATGAGAAACATTTTTATTTGTAGTTAGTACCTATAAAAAGATAGTCCCTTTTTTTGAGATCAGATCTACTATCTTAGTGAATTTCAAGTATACAGTACATTCTTAACTATAGCCACCATTCTGCACATTGGGTCTCTAGGACTTATTCATTGTATAATTGAGAATTTATATACCAGTCTCTTCCCTTTTCCTCTACTTGGTAACCACCACTGTACTCTGAGCTAATATGAGTTAGACTTCTTTTTAGATTCCACATGTAAGTGAGACATGCAGTATTTGTCTTTCTGTGATTGGGTTATTTTGTTTAGTGTAATGTCCTCCAGGTTCATATATATTGCTGCAAATGGCAGAACTTCCTTTTTTAAGGCTGAATAATATTCAATTGTACATATGTACCACCTTTTCTTTGTCCATTTATCTATTGTAGGGTACTTAGGTTGGTTCCATATCTTGGCTATTGTGAGTAATGCTGCAATGAATATGGGAGGATAAATATCTTTTTTAAGATAGTGATTTTATTTTATTTTTTTTCTGATACGTACCCAGAAGTGAAATTGCTGGGTCATATGCTAGTTCTATTTTTAAAGTTTTAAGTAACCTCCAGACTGTTTGTCATAATGGCTGAACCAAAAATAGTTCTTGTTTAAATTAGAGAGAGAGGGTGATGAAGTCACATAGGATTTATAAGAGTTCACACAATTGCTGACAGTGAGAGGGAACTGCATGGGGTTAAATACTAAGGAGAAGGGGAAGTGTTTGGAATTGCTGCTAGGGTCAATCGTGAGTCACAAGGAGATGAGTAAATTGCTTGCTGCGTTGCCACAGGAGTGCAGCTGAGGTTAATTGGCAAGGAGTTGTGGTTTGTCACTCCATCATTGCTCAGCAGCTTTGGAATTAAAAGACAATAGGTATGGTGGAGGCCAAGGAGTGAAAAGCTCAAAGGTGTTAATGATACTCTAGTTGATTTGGACTATCCCCATGCCGAAAAAATCCCAAAGGGGGTTGAGGGGCTGGAAATCAAGATGACAGGGGGAAGAAGAGACTTAGTCATGTTAATCAAGTGGGAAGAAGGATCAGGGGATTCCAGTCAGTGAAAGATTTTTCCAAGTTAGGGATTTGGGACTGAAACATGTTTTTAGTAATGACGAAGCCTTGGCCATGGCCATACCCCAATGTGTGACCGAAGTGAAACAGAAAAGGTTTTAAAGATGAGGTGGTACTTGGAAGGTCAGCACTACGTCTCTAGAAGTGGCAGATGATAGCTGTGTCTAAGGGCAAGGAAAAAAAATCCTTTCTTTCCATCTTAGGTTCATGGCTGAGGCCCCCATAACAAAAGTCAAATTAACAAGAGAAAAGGATATAAATTTATTTAATATAGGTTGTACATGGCACAGGAGCCGGGACAATTATGCAGACATGCCATGGGACAAAGGGCGATGACCTAATGGCAATAAACTAGGGGGGACTTAGCAAGGCCTGTTTGTTCAGATTCTTCTCCTCGTCCTTGTGTCTTCAGAGCTAAGGATGTTCCTTCAGTCTGGGTATATGGAAGGTACTTCTTTAATAAGGGTCTTATGACCTGCCTCAGGGGGAAAGACTGGAAGAAGATCAGAGAGTGACCTTCCTGCTTCTGCTGTTTTCTCAAATGCCAAGGAGCCATGTTTTGGGGTGGCCTGTCTGAACCACATTGAGTATAAACCTTCTTTTTTCTTGGTCTTTGTGAGGGAGAGTTTATACATCCAATGACGGAGAGGATTGTAAGGGAAACAGTATTATCGTGGGAGCATCAGGATTGATTTCAGGAGATGAGTTGAAATAGCTGTTATGAACAAGATGTAGGGGAATGTGTAGAAGAACACAGAGTTCACCATAATGGGGAAAGAAAGGTAGATAGACAAGCTGTGTGCATCTGCTGAGGGAGAGTGGCCCCGTGCCTGGAGGAAAAATGAGAAATGGGAAAAGCAAGAGAATACTTTACCTGTTGATGAATACAGATATCAGAATCTGAAGGGTCAGGCAGGATAGGAATGTGTTTGGAGACATGTTAGCTCAGGGAGAAAGGATGGGCTCTTTGCAAAGTTTTGTTGCTTGAAAGGTCAGCAACATTGCTACTTCCAGCATTTAAATTGTCAGGGTAGAGGTACTGGCAATTTCCCAGCTCCCTTGCTGGGCTTTGGACAGGACTAGTTTGTACTGCTAGGTTTGTTGAGATTTCGGTGAGAAAGGGGGAGGACAGGAAAAAAATACCGTGATGGGAAACAACTTATTAAACGAATACCACTTAAAACAAATTTGTATTGCAGTTTTTAAGCAAGTACATATTTTTAAAGCAACAGGTTCAAATATACTCTTGTCAATATTGATTATTCTCTGGAGAAGTAAACCAAAATTTTGTATTTCCAGTGTTTTTAGAAACTGTAGACAAATCATAATTTTCTAGTGAAAAAAATAGAAAAGGTTTTCTTTTTTTTAAGTTAAAAGTTAAATTATGCCTTTTCTTTATGAACTGTATGCCGTTGGCAAAAAATAACAAACCCAAACCAAAAGAACAAAGAAAAAAAAAATCTAGAAAAGGTTGTTTTGTCTACTCCTCTCCTCCCCTGCCGTCATCAATGTATTTGTAAAACTATAAAAATAAGATATAAGAAAATGCTGATTCACTGTTTGGAAAGCTCTACGCTGAGTTGGTGTAGTTTGGTTTTGGCAGTCTTGTTTCTTGAGATGTGACTGGGAGCATTTGCCAATATGTTAAAAACGCAGCCTCATTGCTGTTTCTCTGACCTCAGCCTCGTGAAGTGGTTTTTCAGCTATGACCCACTTTACATTGTTTTCCCAGGAAGTCTAGTGCATTTAGATTGTGTCATTAGCTTTTAAGGTGAGGTTTGGACAAAATCCATTTTACTTTGGATGACTTATTACCCTCCTTGTTCTTGACCCCTTGGTGATTCTGTTAATGCTAATTTTTTTTTAGTTTCATATTTTTCTATTAGGACTTGAAAGGCTCTGAGCTTTTCTTACTGATTGCATCCTATCCGTGGAATTCAAATGTGGCTGAATTTTTTACATGTTGAAATCAATGAAACTTAAAAACTTAGACGTTGTTTTGCAAAAAAAACCTACAAAAACTGTTGAGAATGCCTTTAAAATAAATCCTATGACAATAAGATGTACTGCTCAGAAGTACACGTATGCCGTTTGGGACCGTTGACTCTATATTTAACAAGTAAATCCTGCTAATGAGGGTCCTGTTCAACAATGATTTTAGCACTTGTGCATGATCCAAATGATAATGTTTAACTATTCTTCTCATGTGCCAGATGACTGTGTTGTTTTTTTATATAACCTTGATTTACCTCTTTGTACTTCCTTGTTTTCGTCTGCATGTAGCCTATTCATATTTGTAGTTAACAGTAAAAAATCTAATGTTAGGAGTATTTGTTAAGGAATTAGTTAATACCAATATCTCAAGTTATGAATTGCCTCAAAAAATTGGGAAAATTTTCCCAAAAAATTGGGAAAATTAAAACAAATATGGTTTTGTTTATTTGCAGTTCATTTTGGTGTCTTGTTTAAATCATTCAGTAATTATGATAGAAGTTGTGTGGTTATATATAACCTTTAGGTTTTTTGGCATCATTGTAAATAGTCCCTTTTCATGTGCTGCTTTGTGGTTCTTTGGTGTTAATAGCAGGAGTCCTTTAGCTGAGGTAGTAAAGCAATTTATTCAAGGATCTACTTAATTATGAATACCGTGGGGGTTAGCATTTCTGAATTCTGGATTCTTATGCACATTATCCTTGCTGCTCTTTGTGATTCAAATAATGAGAAGGAAAAGCTTTTAGCCACATATCTATGTTTTTGAAGTTCAATAGCCAATAGGTGTCAGCATTTAAGATAAGAATATACAGTTCATAATACAAACAGGGACATACAGAGTAACACACATGCATTTATATGTATGTAGACAAACTCAAGCTAAAAATAGAGTAACTCTAAATTATGCTTCATGTAAAATGTCTACATTTATTCTCAATCAAGGATAAAATGAAGAAAAGTTTAAAATCTCCTAACATTTTTGTGGCTGATAAAATAGAATCTCAAGAATGATATATTATCTGATTCCACCTTACAAAAGCTTTTCTTTAGGGTTTTCTTAGAAACTTACACAGACAAATTTACCCCAGGGTAGATTTCACAATTCAGTGACACTTCTTGATATTTTATTCATTCATTTGTATTAGTTGGTGGGGAGAAAGTCAAGAACTGATTAATTCTTATTATCCAGATATGTTTCCATTATCATCTTACTGCCACTTAATAGCAGTACAGTGGAGTGAAATATATTTTGAGTATTCACATGCCCACTTATCTGTGTAGGTTCACTTCTAAAATGTTTGTCATGGTGAGTCACCACCATTAGCTTTCCAAAAATGACAAATTGAAGAACAGCACTAATTTGTACATGTGAATTGTTAGGTGCTTGTTAAAAATCAGTCCAGAGGGATTTGGGGAAGATGGCAGCACCATGGCTTCAAAGTTTTTTAATCTCCTTTGTTCTTGCCATTTTCCTCCCATTTATAAAATAGTTACTTAAAAAGGGACAGGGCAAAAAGACAGCAAAACCAAAAATTCAAAGACAATGTTTACAACAAAAATAGGTGATAAGATATCTGGAAAATAAATCTGGACAACAAGCCACCACTGGCCACAAAACATGTAACATAACATTTTCTGTGCAAGAGGAAAGAGAAGGAAGCAAAGGTGCCTGAGAACTGGAGAACCCCAGAATAGGCAACAGATACTCAGTGGGAAACACAAACAAGCAACAGATACTCAGTGGAAAGCTGCTTTTAGAGCAGAGCTAAACCTGGAAGGGGTTTGCCATGCCCAGAGCCTGGGGTAAGAAGTTGTAAAATCTCTGAAGTGCTCTGGCCTTTTGTGAGCTCTCAGATTAGACCCACCAAGGCTTCCTTCTAGAGGAGGCCTCCACACTGAGGATAAACTTATGGGAATGGAGCGAGCATTGAGTAGGTCAGGACAACAGAGATAAAAGAAAGAGAAGTCTAGTCCAAAGTGTGTGTTGTGTCGGGGAGGGTGGAGAGAGATGACTAGGAAATCCCAGAACTCAAGTGCTGCTATGGACTGAATATTTAAGTCCCCCCAAAACTCATATGTTGAAACCTAATCCCCAATGTAGTGATATTAGGAGATGGGGACTTTGGAAGTGATTAGGTCATGAGGGTAGAGCCCTGATGAATGAAGTAGTATACTTATAAAAGGGACCCCAGGAGCTCTCTCAGCCCTTCCACCATGTGAGGACACAGTAAGAAGACAGTTGTCTGTGAACCACGAAACAGACTCTCACCAAACACCAATTCTGCCAGTGCCTTGATCTTGGACTTCCCAGCTACTAGAGCTGTGAGAAATACATTTCTGTTGTTTATAAGCCACTCAGTCTATGGTATTCTGTTATATAGCAGGCCAAGCGGACTAAGACACATGCCATATTTTTAAATACTACACACAAACTAAAGAAGAGGAATCTCTGTGAAGTTAGAAACCTTTCCTGTCACTTCATTCTAAAAGTTTAGGAAAATTAATTTTATGGCAAAAATATTGAGCAACAAAAGTATCAAGATTAAATCTTGTTTAAAGCAATTATAAGAAAAAGAGATTGGAAATAAGATAATATCATTACAAATAAAACATGCCAGAAAGGTGCCCATTGAACAGGTCAAAATTTTAACCTACTATTTTAAAGTTAGCTATAAAACCTTAAGAAAATGATATAAAAAATGAAGAAACAAACCTGTAAATCAAAATTGGGAAATACTCAGAAATGAGGTGACAGAACTCAAGAAAGAATTAGAAATAAAGGAAAAATATTATTTCAGAAATTAAAACTAACCATAAGGAAGACAAGTGTGAATAAACACAACAGATAAATATCTTAAAAGAAATAGAAGATGAAATAAGGGGAAAACATTAAAACTCAAAAAGAAACAAAGAAGTATTAAAGTTTCAAGAGAAAATAACAAATATTGAAGGTAGAAAAAAAATTGCATATATCGATAGTAGGAATCCCTATAGAAGGACTGAAACAAGAAAACAGAACAAATACCAAAAATGAAAATTTAAGAAAACATTTTTCCAAAAAAAGAAAAATGTAAAGCTACATACTGAAAGAGTGTGTCATATACCTGGGAGTGCTGACTCAGAATGAATACTAAAGCATTCTGGTAAACTTATTGGACTTTAAAGAGAAATAAAAAATCCTTTGGTTATTTAAACAAAAGGAAAAAACTTGACTTATAAAGGAAAGAAAATAAAATAATCATCAGACTTTTCAACATCAATGCTTTATACCAGAAGAAAACGGGGGAACATATTTAGGAAACATATTTAGGAACATATTTAGGAAAAAAACATATGAGGCAAGGATTTTATTTCCAGAAAAACCAACCTTCTGATTCCTAGGAAAGGACACAAAAACACTGTCCCCACTTGGCAAAACCTCAGGTCCCATGAGTACTTCTTGAGGAATTTATCATAGACCAGGCTTCAGACAAGCCAAATATCTAGAGAGACAACACCATTAACAACTGGTGGAGAACATTAAATTGCTGCCTGTAGAGCTTAAACTAAATGGGATGGAGTATAGCACATAATGGCCATACGATCCGAGCATATAGACCGTGTAGCTACTTCACAAATGGAAGGGGAATGGAAAAATAAATCTCTATTTTAATGTTTTCACCAGTCATATCAGTGGTAGTGTTAGTGTTCTGAGACTGTTGTGTATGTAATATGGAAAAAAGCAAATGAATAATTACAAGATAGTCTAGTTCTATCATCCCCTGTGTCCTTGAGAACCAGATTCTTGGTTTTGAAGACAGGAGATAAAGATGTAACAGAGAAGCTGTTAAGTTAAATCAGGAATTTGAATCAAAAGCATCAATGTAAACTCAAGAGGAATTTTATCTTTAAATACATTTTTCCCAGCTCTGTCTTCTGAAAAAGCCGAGAAACACGGAGAAGGACTCAAAAGTGGGCTTGGAACATCTTGTGATAGAAGTTGGCAAGGAGGCTCTCAAAGACTGTTAGAGCCAGTGTCTCCTAGACATTAAAAGCTGCTAGCTGAAAGACACTCCTACCAGCCAAAGATGGGAGAATTTGGGCTTCAGTGATGATAGTGACTGCAGTAGATTAAAATCCATCAAGTATATTAAAATCTTTGAGTTCATAATGATATTTAAAAATAAAGAATTGGTCATCTTTGGAAGATGACAGGAAACCAATTCATTGCATTGAAAACTGGTCAATTAAGGGAAAAAAAATCATTTATCCTGACTTTCCTAAATGAGCTATACCAGTGAGTATCTAAATAGTGGATATGAAGATGTTTCTTTGTAAGAGTATTTCAGCTAACAAGTGAAAAATGAATGATAGAATTAGAACGTCACCATTTTGTGATCTCCAATGAATGGGTATAGGCATTTAGCATGAATAACTGATAAGATCACGTAAGAGATATTATGTGCCTCCTATAATCCTGCTAAACACCACCAGTTGTCTTGCCAAAAGATCAAACCTGAGTCTGATGCATTCTCTGGACTCAGCTGCCAATTTGTAGGATATCCAGCAGACAGAGGAATATACAGAAGTGCACCAAAAACATGCATTCTGCAAAATCCAGACTCTGGAAAAGCTGTCTAAGTCAAATTGTGGGTTTTCCAACAGATAAACTGTAGAGAAGTGTGGGCCGGGCGCGGTGGCTCACGCCTGTAATCCTAGCACTCTGGGAGGCCGAGGTGGGCGGATCGTTCTGAGCTCAGGAGTTCGAGACCAGCCTGAGCAAGAGCGAGACCCCGTCTCTACCAAAAATAGAAAGAAATT
>CAUYSK010034121.1:0-40647 GCA_963575035.1 Avahi laniger | reverse complement strand
AAAGTTGAGGTAGACTTCGCAGGGGATTCAGGTAAATGCATCTTTGACATTAGCTCCATTTTTTCGCTGATATATTATAGAAGTACACATTTTTATTCAGATAAATATTCATGCACATACATATTCCTTTTTTTGTTTTTTTTGTTTTGTTTTTGAGACAGAGTCTCACTCTGTTGCCCGGGCTAGAGTGCTGTGGCGTCGTCCTAGCTCACAGCAACCTCAAACTCCTGGGCTCAAGCGATCCTCCTGCCTCAGTCTCCCAAGTAGCTGGGACTACAGGAATGTACCACCATGCCCGGCTAATTTTTTCTATATATATTTTTAGCTGTCCAATTAATTTCTTTCTATTTTTGGTAGAGATGGAGTCTCGCTCTTGCTTAGGCTGGTCTTGAACTCCTGAGCACAAACAATCCACCCGCCTCGGCCTCCCAGAGTGCTAGGATTACAGGTGTGAGCCACCGCGCCCGGCCTCTAGTCCTTTTAAGTAACTGTAATTCATCACTCAGATATCATCCATCAAGATATCTAGGAAACAATTTTAGAAATCAGAGGTTAGCTTGAGTTGCCCGAAAGAAATTAGAGAGATTTAGGTAGTTTGTGAAATTTTTTATTCAAAATGTGTTAGAGCTTGTAGAATCCTCCCTGGTTCCCTGTGGAATAGACACTCCTAATGACATCACTGTGTATCCTTTGGATTTATTCTCCTCTCCTCTTCTCTCTCTGTCTCTCTCTCTGACTCTAGGATTCAGGTGACTAAATGGCAATGTTCCTATTCTTTGAACACCTGGTTTCTAGGCTGTGGTTTTAACAATTTGCTTTCTGTTTTGACTTGACATTACCTTATAAGCAGGTTACAGGTATTAATCAAATTACAGTTTATCTTATTCGTTACAGCTTTATCTCGGTGATCTGAGCTGTGCTCTGTATATAGAAACTTGGGAGCCCACCTCCTTAATCTAAGCAGCTCTTTCCTAAGCCATCTCCTTAATTTGCCCATATTTGGCAGGTAGATCAGAGGAATGCTGGAATCTCTCTATGCAACTGTCTCTCTGATGGAAAATTTCTTCTGTTATCCCTATATTGGTGTGAAAATAACATTGCTATTTCTGTCTTCTTTCAGTAAACCAAAAAATCCTTCCGATCATTTTTTGGAAGAAAAAAAGATGTTTTAGGCCTGAAGTAAAGTTATTTGCTTCTATTGACAGACAGTGTGGAGCTCATACTGAAAACAGTCAGTAACCAGCACAGTATTGAGAGTCAAGACAATGACCAGCCAGACTATGACAGCGTGGCCTCAGACGAAGACACGGATTTGGAAACCACCGCAAGCAAAGCAAACCGGCAGAAGGTGAGAGGACACGCTTCACACAGAAGGGCGAACGTGTTTCTTTTAAAAATCTTTCTCCTGCAAAATTGCCTTATTTGTCAGTCACGTGAGGGCTAGTCCTACGAAAGGTGCTGCGGAGGTAACGTTGGGTTTATTACTAGCTCGGGCCCAGCAGGGGGAAAACAAGGTAAACGGTTTTAAAATAGGGGATCCTTTGTCCCTGAATCACAGCCCTGCTGCAGTCGTGACTTTATAAAATTTGTGAGGAGCAACTGGTGTGCTCTGTGCATTCAACAAATGTTTACTGAGTGCCTGCTCTGGATAATGCTCTCCTGGACGAGGCCTAGTCCCTTTCTCGTGAGGAGTCACTGCCCAGCAGAGAGATACTTGCAGGAGAAGGCACAAAGTGACACGTGTCATCCGAAGCCCAACCAGAAGCTGAGGGAGTGAGAGGAAAGAGAACTTGTTGCTGAATCAGGCCAGGCTTTGTAAATGGGATGGCTCTTAGGGTGTGCCGTAAAGGACACGTGGGAGGTGGCATGTGGACAAGCAGGGAAGGGCAGCATCGGCAGAGAGTGAAACCTGCGCATCTGGGGGCAAAGCTGGGCGTGCGAGGGACGTAGGGACAGCCTAAAAGGGGTGGGACTCAGAGCTTCAGTAAAGGAACGTGACGCCAGACCGAAGAGCCTGGGCCTCGCGGGGCATGCAGAGCCCAGGAAGCTTTAGGCAGGGCAGGAGGGCAAAGGCCAGAGCTATGTCTGGGGACGACTGTTCTGGTGGGTCAGAGAGTGGGAACCCAGTTAAGGTACTTCCAAAGAAATCCAGACAGGCGCTGACGTGGCCACCTCAGGGCCTGGGCTAGGAAGGCCCAGGTGAGAGAAAGGCCTTGGCACCAGAGTCTGAGCCTGGGAGAGGGTGGCAGGCCCTGGGCGATCCTTACTCCACTGGCCCCTGGGACGAGCCCACAGAGGGGCTCAGCAAACATATGAGAATGGACGAATGAGAAGGTAGAACAGAAAAATCTTGGCAGGAAGTTGGAGGGTTGAAGCGGGGAGATAGACTTCTAGAAGATGTGTCCGGAGTTTTCTGGCTTGCATGGCTGTGAAAAGGGTGGTGCCATTGGCAGATGCAGGGGACACCCCTGCCCAGACTCCCTGGAAGCTTCCCTGTTCCCTCAGTGAAAGCCAAGATCATTCTAGGACCCTCCGTGACTGCCTGGCCTCCTCTGCCCTCCACCTGCACACCTGCTCCCTCCAGATGAGCTCTGCCGCTGCTGGAACGTTCTTCCTCCACACCTGTCTGACTGACCCCCTCACCTCCCAGGCTCTTGCTCACCTCTCACCCACTCACAGCCCACGCCAGCTCCCAGCTAACACACAGCCCACCTTCACCCCTGCTTCGGCCCCTCAGCCCCCTGCCCTGCTCCATTTCATCTTTTTCCACAGCACTAATCACCTTCGATCATACTGCGTATTTACTTATTTTTATTTTTTCCTTCTCTCATATTGCTGGGATGTAAACACCATGGAAGCAGGAATTTTTGTCTATTTTCTGATATATCCCAAGCATATAGAACACTGCCTAATGCTCAATAAAAATGTTGGAATGAACGAATTAATGAAAGAATGAATAAAAAACAAAAAAAAGTAAGCATGAGAAAGGCTTTTAAGACAAGACAGACCTCCTTAGACAGTCACTGTCAGCGTAGATTTGTAGCCCCACTGCCTGTTCCACTAGAAAATACTGCCTTTTAAATCGTCGAAATATTACTTAGTGACCCTACTTCTATGTTTAGTTTTACATTACTCTCAGAGCCCTTGATTTGGTTTAGCTTTGCAATTCAACTGGCATGGTCAGAATTTGAAATTCTTTAGCTGTTAGTCTTTAATGTTATCGTCATCTCAGATTGTGAACATTTTCCCCAATTTATTTTTAGAGCCTAGATTCAGATTTATCAGATGGACCAGTCACTGTGCAGGAATTTTTGGAGGTCAAAAACGCTCTAGTGGCTTCTGAGGCCAAGATACAACAGCTAATGAAGGTGAATAACAACTTGAGTGACGAGCTGAGAATTATGCAGAAAAAGGTAACATGTTAATAAATGCCAGGAGGGTTGACTCTGTAATCCCATAGTATGAGGAAGAACCCCAGACACCATGCCTGTTGGTCAGAGGGAAGAAAAACAGTTACTCTAACAGACGTAGAAATCTTGGGCCAAGCTGTCTTTTTGGAAAGAGGTTGTGTTTGGATATTTGAAATAAAATAGCTTTGATTAGAAATATATCCAGAGTAAGTTCCCCAAGTAGGAGAAATCTGACAACCTATTTGTTAAGTGTTTGTATCAGTTATAATAACACTTGCACTTTCCTGTGCTTCCTGGGAACCTGGATGTGAGTCTTCCTATTGCTAGTTCTAAAGGATGATCGCACCATGGAGAAAGCAGACGAAAGCCCTGGACAGGTGTACGTGTCTGTCAGCACTCAAGCCCCACCCCACACCAGGCGAGGTGCTCCCTGTTCATTCTGACTCTGAGTTATTGCCCACCTCTGCCCAGCCAGCCCTATCCCTCATTCCTGCCTTATTTTTCACTGGTTCTTGCCACTTACCTGTGGTATCCTCAGAACCTAGAGCAGGGCCTGCCTCAGAGCAGGTTCTCAGTAAATAAGGGAAAACATTTAGTTTGTACTAGCAAGAACTGCACGCTAGTAAGGAACAATCTCATTTGTTCAGCATTTTCTCATGACTTTTTGAGAGAAGCAGAACTGTACGAATACATTAATCCCTTGAAGGAGAATGGCCCATAGCAGCAAGGAATACGCCAAGGCGGGGGGTTACATACGTACCTCTTTATGAGAAGGCTAAGAAAAAGAAGTTGAAAAATTCCAAATTTTGCCCCTGACTTCGTGGGTATTGCTCCCATCATTCAGTTCTCTTAAAAAATGAGATCTTCTACACTCCCCTTAAACAGAAACAAAGCGAACTATGTAATCTGTGTCTTTATGCTGTCATTCGAGGAGTAACATTTCCAGATCATTTTCAAGACCTGAGGACATGGTGCGTTTCATTCGTGGCTGGATCCTTTTCAAAGCTGCTTCCTAAAGGAAGGTCAAAGAACTAAAAAGGGGCCCATGCTCCTCTACTTCCTAGGGAAGTAAATTGCTGTGCACCTTTGCCTGGGGTTTGGTCTAGGATTCTTTTGAAGTTGAGCGCTAGATCTTTTTTGAGACTGTTTGAAATAAAAGGCTCTGATACCTGTAGTAGAATGGGACAGGAATGCCTGAAGATCAGTCAGCTTTGAACAAACAGACCCTTGCTCTGTGCCTCCCAGCCCTGTCTAGAGCCCCTTCGTCATAACATAGGACTTGCATTGCCTCTGCCTTTTCTGAAATATATTTTATTTAGTGGATTTGTAGTAATTTGTCCCATTAATTGGACCGATAATTTTATTGAGGTGACTTTTTCTGAAACATGCTGATTTTTGTCATTGTATAACAATCTGCCATACACCACGTTTTTTAATTCTATAATGCTCCTTTCAATATTTATAGAACTCACTAGAGAAAGCAAATGTCTTGAGCTTCTCTAAGAAATGCAGAGTGAAATTGCCTTTGCTCGTTGATTATCCCTTAATTCTCAGAAATGCTTTTGATTTTTGGAAATGATTGAATTATCTGTAACGTTTTGTTTCCTGTTAAACTCCTTCCAAACAAAAAAAGTGTAGCCTGGTTCTTATTAAGATAAATATCATTAAAATTTATCCGAGGACATCTCTCTAAATACAGAGTACTAACATTTTTAAAAACTGAAAATAGGAACTTGTGCTCATGAAAACACATTCAGACAAAATCCAGGCTGGATGTTTTAGAGGCATGAGACGTGTTAGGATAGAGTTTCAGATTTCAAGGCCTTAACTGAGAAACTGTAACAGAAGCTTTTTCCATAGACAGACAAACATGTGACCCGATGCACCAGTGCCCCATTGAGAGACGTGTATCAGTCATGCTCCTCATTCTTGGGACTCTAAGCCATGGGTTCCCTGAGAAATAGTTTTGACAGGCCCCTCATGCCTGTCTGTCTCCCGGAATGTAGGAATTTGCAGTGGCTGCTTTGCACTTTGCAGCTGTTCTTTCTCTGGAAAGAGAGCTGCAGATATGAGGTGTGCCTCGACAGCCTTGGTGGTGTAGAAGCAATCTATCATTCCATAGTGGCTCGCTCTTCACGGAAACCGAGAATGAGTGGCCTTTCCGAGGAAGAGGCAGGAAGTCACCCTTTCACAGAGGTTTGGCACTGTTCATGTGAAGTATGTGGAATTGGTTTACTTAGCAAAGATGTATTGGTTTCATTTCAAAGTTAGGTAAAATTTTTTTTCTATATGGCAAATTGACAAAGTAGCATGATTTGTATCTGATCTTTCACATTTAACAGTTGCTTGGAAAAGATGCTAATTAATGAAGAGGAGCAACTACTATTGGTGTATTTTTCACAGATCGGTGCTTTCTAAATAAAAATTGAAAGTAACTCCCAACATTGAATGGGTTTGCTATTGAGAAAATAATGATCTTCTGGTGCAGACAGTTGCTTGTGGACTTAAACCTTGGCACTGGTGGGGAATTTGGTCAGATTTTACAATCTCTGTCAAAGAGTAGACAGCTGAACTCACACCACACCCAGCTTGTAAAATGTCACGGAAGATGAAGGAGCACCAGAGGGGAAGGACACTGTGCAGAATGGACGCAGCTAATTGTGTTTAAAATGCCAGATGCTAAAGAGTAACACGATTCCTTGCTGACCCCTTAACTCTAATTCGTCCAACACCGTGAAGCTGCCTGCAAGTGAGGAATGGAAAGAGCATTCAGGGCCTCCGAGTGACAGTCTCTAACTAAAACGGGTGGTGCCAGACAGAGTAGCGTGTCCAAAGCCGACACCACCGTGGTCGTGTTTTTTGGGTGACAAAGCCAAAGGAGAGAAAGGCCAAATATTCCAGCCCTGGCTGAAAGATGATCCGTCACCAAAGGGAAGCCAGCATGCCACGTGGAGCATTCTCATGAAGATGTTAATGTAGTTCCATAGGTTTCCCCGTTTTCTTTGTTGATATGTTAATATAGCAAACTTCCATGATTCGGTTCCCTCTATTTTTTTTTAAAAAAAAAGTGCTGAATTGTTTGAAATATAAAGAGTATTATGTAATAAAAACCTGTTAATCATAATTTTTCTTGTTGGCTTTTTGGAAAGCAATAGCTGATCTGATTTTTCATAAGCTGAACTTCACTGTCTTTCTTGCTTTGCAAAGCAACTCTAGTAATCTTTGTGCTGCTTCCATGGTGTCTGCTGTCATTTTTGGCATTTGCAAATTGCTCAGGGCTCATTTGAAAAAGCAAGTTCCCTAAGTGACGTTTTAATGATCTCAAGCTCTTGCTTGAGACTTAGAATAATCCAGAGTACAGCTTGCCTGCAAACATTTCCCAGCCTCGCCATGGCAAATGTTTTAAGTGGTTAGACATTTAGTTTTTTGAAAGTCCAAACTGCAACTTTCCACATTCAGAAATTAAACTGTTTGCTTACGTGATGAGGTGAGTTGATTGTGTTTCACTCATTCCAGAAGAAAGAGTTCTTGTTTGTAGTTGCTTTTTACTTTGAACCTAGCTAGCTATTATTACCCTTATTGTTTAAAGCTGGTAGTCGTATTCATTGACTTGGTGTTTGCTTTTTCTGCTTGCTATAAGAAAACACAGTCCCACTGCCAAACATTTCTTTCAGCTTCAAACACTCCAGAGTGAAAATTCGAACCTCAGGAAACAGGCCACAACCAATATATATCAGGTGCAAACTGGTTCTGAGTACACAGACCCTTCCAACCACTCTTCCTTAAAGCGACGTCCGTCTGCCCGGGGCAGTAGGCCCATGTCCATGTACGAGACGGGATCAGGTCAGAAAGCATATCTCCCAATGGGAGAAGCGAGCCGTCCCGAAGAGAGCAGGACGAGACTCCAGCCCTTCCCCGCACACGTAAGTAACACCACTGGCGCTTTCGCTGTTTGCTCTCTGTGTAGCCTGACTCCTCTGTCCCCTCTTCCGAACCTGCAGATCCCCACGCCTCTGCTTTGCCAAATTAGGCTGAGAGAGTCGCCATTGTGTTTGCTGTATTAACATGTCTACGGATGCTTGCGACATTCCCACGAGCACACAGGGCCATGGACGGAAAGTTCTTCAGCCAAATTGGGGATTCTGGCTCTTGTCGACTCCCACTCCCCTTTTCTCTCCTGTATCCATTATGTATTTCCCAACCAGCCAGTACTGGGTTTTTTTTTTGGTAAAATTTCCCTCCTTCCTCCCTCACTTCCAAAAACAGTAACCAATTATAAAGGTCACTCGCAGAAAGACGTGTCATCTTCTTTGAGGTGACAGGGATGTGCCCCTTTATGAACCAGAGCCCTTAGAATCCAAGATGCCTTTTCAGCTCCTCCCACTTGAGCGGGTGACCTTTCGCCTGTGGCCCAGACACACAGGCAAGTCTGGAAGGCTCCAGGCCTCTGCAGCCTGTCCACATGCGCTCAGTGTGTCTGCTGAGCTAGCTTCCGCATCCTCCTCCGCCCCTCCATGGAGGCAGTGTGGCTGTGTCATCTCATAAAAAGAAAACATCATACTCTCCATCGGTCTTGGCAAGTGTTGAATTCTAATGATTATATTCTGTCGCAGGGTTCTAACAATCTTACTTTGCAATGGGATGGATATTGTGTTGCGGAGTTCTCAAATATTATGTTTCTTCTGGATTAATTATTATAAAAATCTATGTTTTGACAAAACGTTAGACATTTTAAACTTTTTTATGTGGTGTTTTTCCAAAGAGTACTATTTGAGTGTCAAAATATATTATGTTTTTAGTCAAATTTTACAGGAGTTTCAAAAAATTTTTCAAGGTGAATGCAAAGTAAAGGATATGGCCTAGTAAATGAAACCCTACTTTAATTTTGTCAAACTTTAATGTAATGAAATTACAGTGCTGTTATATTGTATAATAATTGAGAGTCCATTATCTCAACCTCTTTTTAAGTTGTTTGCGTTTAACATTCTAAGGCAATTGATTTGATACCTTTGGTGTAATGAGAATGTCATTGAACTAAATTAAGAATCTTATATAACTGAAAACAGAATTTAGGACAAGCAACCTTTGTTAGTTTTTACAGTGTACTTTTTTATTTCAGAAAAATTTAGCATGGAAGGATGTCATACTATTGCAAAAGCTATATGATTATACTAAAAATCAGATTAATAATGTATACCAACTTACAATCATTTGTATAGTTTCTCATTTCATATTGTCAGTCCCGATTAAAAAACAAATGTTCACTTTAGGGTACCCATAAAAAAAACTTTCAGTAAATTTGACAAAATTATGCTAGGTATTGTCTTTTCCCTTCTGGAAAAGTAGCTTTATTGAATTCAGAGCAATTTCTGGGAGGTGTTTCACTAAGGGTTTAAACATCTCTGGGGATCTGTCAGCACCCGTCACCAAGATTTTAGCACTCATCTCACGTACTAAGTCATTTTCTAGGATTCTTTTACCAAAGCCAGGTGATACGGTAGGGTTTTCTGTTTGTTTTGTATTTTCCCGAGTGTGTTTCTCTTTCCCCTTCTAGATCGGGAGGAGTGCGCTTGTGACCTCCTCTTCATCACTGCCTTCCTTCCCCTCCACACTTTCCTGGTCGAGGGACGAAAGCACCCGAAGGGTTAAGTACACTCTAAATGGTCTGCTCTCTGGAGGAGGGGCAGTGCTCCTGCGGGCTTTGTGCTTGGGTCCTCCTGTCCCTTGCTAACTGCCCTTCATCCTGCATGAGGCAACGCTTCCCTCCTGGTTTCTCACAGCACGTGGGGTGCACACGCACGCACACCTGTCCAGAGGCGGCCTCCTTTTTGTCTAACTCCACATTGCTCATTTTCACATCATATTTAACAAGTTCACAAATCACCCTATAGCGTTTATTCTGAGCATACCGTCTTTTTAAACAATCAGAAAATTAGCTGGCTGCTGGTTAAATATTATAACAGGGTAAACCTGTTAAATTTGTTAAGAGCTACAGTTATCTGATTAAAACTGCTATATTTGAACTAGCCGAAGCACTAAAACATCATGCCTTTATTTATTTATTTATTTATTTTGAGGCAGTGTCTCTATTGGCCAGGCTGGAGTGCAGTGGCACAATCATAGCTCACTATAACCTTGAATTCCTGGGCTCAGTGATCTACTGCCTCAGCCTCCTGAGTAGCTAGGACTACAGGCTCATACCACTATGCCCAGCTAGTTTTTAAATTTTTTTTGTAGAGGTGGGGGGATCTTGCTATGTTGCCCAGGCTGGTCTTGAACTCGTGGCCTCAAGCCATCCTCCTGCCTCAGCCTCCCACAGTGCTGAGACTATAGAGGTGAGCCACTATACCCGGCCTTTATTTAAACCTGTGACACATTTTATATCAGTACCATACTTGACAAATGACGGTTTTACAGTCCCTGCATCCTGAATCAGAATTGTTAACATCTAGTGGCATTGGAGGCATACAGACAGCTATTAACAGAAAGCCTTTCTCTTGTATTGGTTGATCAACCCCAGCCTGCTGGTGTGTAACTTACCTTCTCCATAGCAGTGCCTGATTCAGGTAAACTGCTTTTATTGCAGCCCGGCAATAATTATTAAGCACCTTCTCCATACCTAGCCTTTTGGTAAGTCAGTTAAACAGTCCTAAGGAATTAGGTGGCACAGTCCCTACTTCCAAAGTCATCATCAATAAAGAATTTCATGCACAAAGAGTACATGACTGCAACCTGGGAAAGTTATGGAAAGAGCACAGACTTTGAAGACCTGTGTTCTGATTCTGGCTCAATTTTTTTTTTTTTTTTTGGTAGAAGGATAGCGTAAGGAAGGTGGCTATGGGTGAAAGACCACCTTTACAGACAAGGTAGGATTTGCACTGGGCCTTTGCCCATTTCCTCTGCACCTAGGAATGATTTAGGAATGATGGAGAATCCTTCTTCCCCACTGCCAGTAGCATATGGCTCACAAAGGTCCTTTCGGGATTCTTATTTTTTTCTTTTAAGGATGGAGTCTTGCTATGTTGCCCAGGCTAGAGTACACTGGCTATTCACAGGCACAGTCGTAGCTCGCTGCAGCCTTGAACTCCTGGCCTCATGCAATCCCCCCACCTCAGCCTCCTGAGTAGCTGGGACTAATGGCGTGGACCACCATGCCTGGCCCTTTTGGGATTCTTTACTAAACTTTTGAAGCAGTCTATTAAAAAGAATTCTTGATAAGCAGTTCTGAAATTGAACTGTAATGTTTTCATTACAATAATTCCAGTTAAACTAAAGAACATTTAAACAGTAATGAAATATCTCATTTGAAATTTTCTTAGACTCAAATAAACTTCTTTTGTCCGCTGTGAAATTTGTTTTTTTTTTTAAAAATTTTTTTTTGGTAGCTTTGAAAATCATTGCCAGGACTGCTTGCTGAGACCAAGTTTTGTACAAAATTAACAGCTAAGTCACTTAAACTGAAATCCCGATTGTTCCTAACAGCTTCATTGTGGCTTTAGATTTTTATGGAGTGTCTGTATTAAGAGAAAACTGCAAACCTATTAAATAAACTGAACCAGCACCAGCTATAAGGTAACTTTTCTATTAACAGCTTTGAGAGAGCAGCACTTTTAACCATCTTGACTCTGCATGTTTACAATAATTTTCATAAAATTAAATGCTGACTACATTGGGATCCTGTACATATGCTTTTGTTGACAGCGACGACGAAGGACTTAAAGTGTAAGTAACTGATTTCCTGGGTGGTTGCTACAGTATGTGTTGCTACAGTTGTTTTCTGTCCCTGAGAAACATTTCCTGAGTGCTTTTATCAGGTATATGAGTCATTGCTGTTCTAAAATGTTTAAATGAAACTTTGTACATTTGCTCATTGTAAGTAATGCATTTGGTTTGTAATTATCGAATTTATATCAAGGAAGGCAAAAAGATACATTATAAAAATGTTGGATTTGGGGAGTTTAATTCTACTATAGATTTTTTCCACTGGAAGCAGCTCTGGATGAATTTTTCAGTATAATTATTTAAATGCAAGTTTTTACCCATTCGCGTATGTATATGCACACACAAACAGACATATCTGTGTGTGGGCTTATATAAAAAAAACTAAAGGAAAATAAACGTAAAGGTTAGTCAGACGTTCCCTGTGAAAAGTAAGAAGAGTTTTGGGGCTTTTTGTTTTGTTTTGTTTTTTGAGATCATCTCTGGAAGACCCTGGTTTCTGTTCCCACACTGGATACAGTGCGTGCCTTTGGTCTTCCTTGGAGACTTCTAGTAGCCACTGACTCACTAATTTGTTCATCAAGCCAGATCAAAGCAAGGCAGCAAGCGAAGCAAAACTGCTTACTGGTAGGAGATAAAAACAAAGGGATCTTAAAAGTTGTAGTAGATTTCACAGAACTTAGCTTTACAGATTCGCCATGTGGCTCCAAGCCAACGCTTAGTCATTTGCCAAATATAGGTAAAGTGTGATGAGTTCATGTTGAATTTTAGGAGCCCAAAGCAAGTGTCTTCTGTGAGAATGGCTAGGGACTAAATAGAGCATTTGGGGAAATGTGAAAGACCTTAGCAGACAGAGAAAAGAGAGCATTTGCCCTGGGGGAGGAAAAAAGAGGCCATGGGGGATAGGAAATGAAATGTGGCATGAACAAGGAGAGGCTCCACCTTGGGGCTGGCTGCCTTGCCTATACCAATGAGTATTATCGTTAATGAGCAAATAATTAGACTCGTGCGGGCTTTCTTTAAACTGGCCTACTCAAAAGTAGTCGTTCTTTTCAGTGAAGCTACAGGGTCTCCCTATGTTTAAAGAAGCCTCTTGGTTTACGTCGATATCCTTAGCAACACTTTATTGCAGCATTGGTAAAATTCCGTAGTCACGTGTTTTGATTACTTGGATTAAATTCAAGGTATAGAGCTAGGAATAGCTTATACTTGTATTTTACAAAGTAATCTGTTTGAATCAGCTTCTATCAATTTCTGTTCTGGATAAAGAAGTTCTCGAACATTGTGGATAAAATAAATACCGAGGGAAAATAATTTTTACTAAACACTCCAGAACATAGTCCCCTTCAAAGGAATATAGTCCCCTTCAAATTTTGTCACCCTAGAAGGCCCTGGATTTAGCAGTGCTGCCATTTGCTCACAGCATTTTTAGGATTCCTCTTTTGAATCTGTGTCCCATTCTTGAATCTCCACAGTTGCCCTGAATCCTTACATTTTAAGGGATATTTTTGGAAACATAAAAGTGATTTGAAACCAAGTGTCATACTGGGTTAATCCACTTTGGTTCCCAAATAACATGTGGCTACAAATCACTAATGCTGGTTTTCCCAGGTGGCTCATAAGTGTCATCTCTGGGGGCACTTCCTGGAGAGCCCTATTTTGAGTAGTGGCAGTTGCCAGAGCCCACGTAGAATATTGCTGGAGACAGGAGAGCTGGGTGCTTGGTCTTATTTTTCTATGGACTTCGTGGCCTTCGGTGGGTCACCCAGCGTTTTTGGCCCCACGTTTTCTCATCTGGTGTTAAACCAGGTAATCCGCAGGTGGCTTCCAGTGCTGAAGATCTATGGTCATATAAGTGCTGGCATGTTTGCTTTTAACTGAGTCCCTTTATGTTACAATCTCCATACTCCTTTGAGAACGAAATGAGGGTATGTGCCTTGCATACGTGTGTTGGTTTGTACCAAGGATCTGTTTGTGGAGTAACCACTGAGCTAAGAAGAAAGTGGTGCAGAGAAGGAGAGAAACCGTTTCTGGATCCACTGCTCATCGTTTACTAAATTTTCCCTAAAGAGTTGACTCCTGTCCCAAATGAGATCTGGGGCTTGAAGGCCAGTAGCCTGACAGGTAATGGTGCCTGGGGAAGACTCCCAAGAAGCGTCTCGTGTTCTAAACTCATGGGGGTCCCCTTTCCTTTCCTGTAGGCATCCAGGCTGGAGAAGCAGAACAGCACACCTGAGAGTGACTACGACAACACTCCCAACGACATGGAGCCAGATGACACGGGGTACATCTGCAGGGGGAGCGTGCCGGGGGATGGGCTCTCAAATGCCAGAAACGTGGCAGGCCTTGGGCAGCAGAAGCAGTTCACCACCTACCCCCCTTTTCTCTATTTTCAAACCCATAAGCTCTTGTTTTTTTTTTTTTGAACAAAGCCATTAGTGTACCCATAAGGTCTTAAAACAGTCAGAGACTGGCTCTTTTTCCATACATTCATAGTTTATATGTCTTTCTCCTCATCTCACATTATTGCTAAAAGGCCATTTTCCCTTTTATCAGCATGTTAAATGTGTCTCTAGGTATCTTCAATGTGCTTAGAATCAATACTTCATTGTTGAGTCGACATTAGGTTACATTCTGCGTTTGTACCGCAAGGCATTGGCTTGACCAGTGATGGTTTTATAACCATACTCCCTGCCCACTCCAGTTATTCCCCTCTCTTTCCCCTCCCTCACCCTTTCTATGAGAGTCATAACTTCCAGCCCTATGGTAGAGTAAAACAGCCTCTGCGTGAACCGTAGCTGCCAGTTGATGAAACAGCCTTACATGAGTCTCCTGTGAGACAGGATAAAGGAAACCCCAAAGCAGCCTGCTCGTGCGTGCAGCCGGTGCATACAAAGGGGCGTGTAGAAACAGAGAAGCAGCCGGTGAGCGCCTGTTGCGTTCGTTCGGCCACATCTGTAATGTTCACAGGTCCAGTCGAAAGGGAAGGCAAAGAAGTATGGTGTGGCCAGGTGATAGCTCGGTGCCAGATACTGCAGAACCCCATGTGGCCCCAAGCCCCACTCTCCCCAGCACTGAAGATGTCATCCGGAAGACCGAACAGATCACCAAAAACATACAAGAGCTCTTAAGAGCAGCCCAGGAAAATAAACATGACAGGTAAAGGGGACCGAAGACCCACTTTGGGAGAGCGTGTGCACATGCTCTGAGAGGGATGCTGCTCACGTTCCAAATGGCGGTGGTTGCCAACGTGCTAACTTTAAGGTCCTTGGAAACTTGAGGTGTACAGAACAGGCTTGAGAACAAATGAATCCTTTTTTTTTTGGTTTGGTTCGTCTTGTATACCATGGTATTGTCATATTTTTTTTTTCATCTTGTTATGAAGCTTTCTGAAAGTAAATACCTCTAGAAATAGGACTTAGCGTATTTGGGGTGGCGATAGCCCCAGTTCTAGAACAGGGGAAGGGAGCTGCCTCACAACCTGTTTCCGGCCACTGCTGCTCCCTGGCTTCCCCTCGGCTAGGGACAAGGTTGCCCACACCAAAGGTATCCTGAAAGGAACCTGATTTATGTGTCTCCCTCCTGGGGGTATGTGTGTGTCAGTATGTGTGTAAATTTCTAAGAAACAACTGGTTTAATGATAAAAGTTGACCTAACCGTCACCCAAATAATTCTCTGCCCGTGAAAGGAAAGTCTGTTTGGCCTGAACAGAAGTACACCGTGTAGTTATCTCTTACCCTAAGGAAGGGACTGGCTCCTGTTCCAACCTATCTTTTTGTTCCCCAAGAGTGAGTGAACTCCTGGTAAGAACACACTGCTCTGGATGACATCCTTGTTTCCCACGACTGGCCAGATCTAGACACGCTCTCGAAACGTTTAATATCATCCCATTGAGGAAACAACAGAGTTTGGTCAAACCCAGGAACAATCTCATTCTTTTCATTAGGTGAGCGAAGTTCAGGGCTTCAGTGAAGAACTTCTCTTTGTGCCTTGCACGAGCAGAAGGTGTTCAAGGGACACGTACTATTCATTCTTTCTTCTCTCTTCTCTTCTTGCACATAAAGACGCATTCGTGCCTTTGTGTTCCCTCCCCTTTCCCTGCCCTTTTTCTTTTTGATACAGCTCAAACTTCTCCCAGCATCACCATTTCCCATTAGGGAAGAGAGGACTTATCCTCGTTTATTGAAAGGCAAGAGCTAGTCTGCATGGCTGGACTGCTGGAAGCTCCTCAGAGCAGAAGAGGAACCCGTGTAGTTTCTCAGCCTTCTTTCACAAAACCGTGTAGCGAGTTGTCTTCCCCTTTCCCGGGCACCCTCTTTATTCCAAGCCTTCTGGGCCTCACGTGTGGTCAGCGCAGTACCACTTAACTCAGGGTGGTAGGCTGGGCAGTGAGTGACTTCGTTTCTGATTAGGTAAAGCAAAGTGTTCCACAGCTTTCCGAAGTGCAGTTTTTAACAGTGTTTAAAGTAATCTCGATACAAGAATAACTCTTGAGCGCTCTCCCCTGTGTATCAATGTGCTTCACTTTTCATTTCCCTAGTTCAGAAGTGCTGTGCTTGTATTTCAAACTAAAAAATGTGCTTACCTTGTATTGCACTCTCTGATAGTTGTCAAGAGTATAAATATCTGCCCTGAGGCCATTTCTGGCTTCAAAGATTGCAATATGGTGCTTGGTGCAATTTGGGAAGTTTCTTTCTTTTTTTTTTAAGATGTACAAATCCATTCAACACATTTTATGATCTGATTTCTTTTTTTTTTATGACCATGAGAGAATGATGGAGAGATTTTCATCATTAGCTCATTTGTTTGGTTTAAAACCAGAATTGGTCTAGGGTGTTTATATTTTATAAAATGTTCAATGTTCTATTAAAATCTCTGCTTACTTAGATATCCAAGATGCTTTCATGTATAACCTTGCATTGCACTAATGAAACCCATGCCTTTTTCTCATTTTCTTCCCTTGTTCATCTGAGCAATCTCCCCCCAGCCCCTGACTTTCCTGCAGCCTGGGCCAACCTCATGGGCCTCTGGTCCCACTCCCCACCTGCGCTCTCTCCCTCCCTCTCTCCCTCCCTCCCTCCCTCTCTTTCTCTCTCTCTCTCTCTCTCACATACACACACACACACACACACACACACACACACACACCAGGAATTATGACTTATACACAAAAACCTTTTTGAGGAAAGATACCAATTTTTTTATTTTGAGACAGAGTCTCTGTTGCCCAGGCTGGAGTACAGTAGTGTCATTATAGCTCACAGCAACCTCAAACTCCTAGGCTCAGGCTAGCCTCTTGCCTCAGCCTTCCGAGTAGCAGAAACTACAGGTGCACACCACCATACCCGGCTAATTTGCCTATATTTTTGTAGAGAAGAGGTCTCACTGTGTTGCTCAGGCTGGTCTCAGGCTCTTGGCCTCAAGCAATCCTCCTACCTCAGCCTCCCCAAGTCCTGGGATTAGAGGCGTGAGCCACCATTGCCTGGCCAGGAAAGATAACAGTTTGCAGTTGTGAACTTGAACTCCCTTTGATAAAGGAGGAAGACTTCCTCATTAATCTGCATGTGCTTTATTTTGTGGTTTATTGAGGACTTCCCAAAACCGTGAGTGAACTTTGAGAGACGGCCTTAGGAAAAATCCCTTCTCTATGTAGCAGGGAAATGGGTAAATTGTATTTCTCAAAACGAAACCATAACCAACAAAACATAAAACTCCTAGGTATGGTTCTTAGTTACTGTGATGTTAATGGACACACAAGTTCAAGAAACCCCTCCTGGGCTATGGGTCAGTCCTCCTAGAAACAAAGCCAGGCTTGGTGGCAACGTGGTATCTAGGAACTGTCACTTAATACTGTCACCAGTTTGTGTTTTCCTCTCTGCACCTCGTAGCACGTACTGTCTGGGGTGCAGACCTAACATCTGTGAAGTGCAGGAAACTAGCTCCATGAGTTGCTTGTCGCAGTACTAAACGTAAGAATCCTGGATGAAACCACAATCTTAATTCTCCCAGACTGAGATCACACTCAGCAGCGGGAAGAGGCTCGCTGCGCGTTCGGTATCAGGAGCCAGGCTGGGGCGGGGGCGCTGGGTGCGAGCTCAGCCCTCTTCTCATCTGCATCTGTCCTTCTCCTTGAGGAGGAATTTGTTTCCTCATTTGAGCAGTGGATGTGCGAACGGTCCCAACCTCAGAGGTCTGTTGGGAATATTATGTGAGTCTGCAAAGTTGGTGCTCCTTAAGCTGTAGCTCTTGTGGTGGCATTTACGGGGCCACTAGAAGACCAGGCAGCCTGGAAGAGAGCATGAGGACAGGCAAATTTTATGCACTTTGTTGCCTCAGAGCTTGTCAACACGCAGAGAATGTGCTGACCACACTGATAGCATTTGATACAAACAAGCACGTGATGACTTTGTAGACAAGGGTCTGTGTAAAGCAGACCTCACTGGCTTCTCTTTACGCAGAGTAAAGAATTCTGACTCCCCAGCAACTCACATGCGTTTGAATGGAGGGAATTTAGAAGCATCCATTGGTTGACTGACACATGGGTATTGAGGTGTAGTCTCCAGTTATAATTTTAAGGAATTTTTTTCAGTGCTTTATTTTTCACTTCTGTGGCCTTTTGCATGGAAATGCTTTTTCTTTCTGGAAATTAGGAAGATGAAACACATGAGAATCGGTGAATGACCAACTTGAGGAGGTGTGAACATCTTTATATACACGAATATCTTTGTGGCTTCACCTGGCTGCATAGTAGTGTGTGTTGCCACATTTCACACCTAGAGACTGCTTTTATCAGATTGAACTGTCAAGAAAGGATGGGGACTCTGCTTAAAACTGTGTACCTTCTGGTGGTGTGAGATGCACAGTGGGCTGGCCACAGCCTCACCCCTTCATTAAGGGATTATAAATAAAATGTTCCAGAACTTGAATATTCTCTGCCTTTGAGTCATTTCTACTGTCTTTGAATAATCTCTGTAATATTCTTGCAGTTATATTCCCTGCTCAGAGAGGATACATGTAGCTGTTACAGAAATGGCAGCACTGTTCCCCAAGGTAAGTCACTTTCTACTCACTTCCTTTAGATCCTTTTAAATGAACTGCAAGAAATTTCTTTATGACATATATATTTATTAACCTTTTTGTAGCACATAGAATTAGTAAATATGCAGTCATTAGAGCTTCGAAATATTTTTGTTCTACATGAATACTGATTTTAATAAGACAAAGATGTACAAGTCAAGGGCTAAAAGGCAAAAAGCATTAATAGGATAAAATTTTATCTGGAATATTTCAGCCACATGGCTTAATATTTTTCAAAAACTACCTCAAAATAACACATACAACTAAAATTACCCTGCATGCATTTTGACCTTTGAGTAAGAGCATTTCGGTATCTCTTAAACCATGGGCTGCAAAGCTCAGTGAGTATAGAGCACCCTTATTGAGAAAGTGCATGGCAAAACCGCCTCTCACTCCACGCAGCAGCTTGAGTTGTTTCCAGAAGAATGCTTGCCCCTTGCTCTCGGATGTCCACCCTGCAGCTCATGGCGAACGGCTGTGTTTTTCTGTTTAGAAACCCAAGTCTGACATGGTGAGGACTTCCCTCCGCTTACTGACATCCAGTGCCTACCGACTCCAGTCAGAGTGCAAGAAGACCCTCCCAGGGGACTCTGGCTTGCCCACGGACGTCCAGCTGGTCACACAGCAGGTGATCCAGTGTGCGTACGACATCGCCAAGGCTGCCAAGCAGCTGGTCACCATCACCACCAAAGAGAACAACAACTGACAGCGCCATCACTTCTGTTTTTCTAGGCTTTTTAAAGTCCGATTTCAAATTTAGACATGGAACTCTTCAGATTTTTTCAAGAACAAACATT
The DNA here is from genome assembly GCA_963575035.1 of Avahi laniger. Taxonomy (NCBI): domain Eukaryota; kingdom Metazoa; phylum Chordata; class Mammalia; order Primates; family Indriidae; genus Avahi; species Avahi laniger. Next base: position 21,644 of record CAUYSK010034121.1, on the reverse strand, counting down.
TAATGACGGTTTAAAACTTTTTAAGAGAAAACTCAGTATTATTTTTGCATGTTTTCTAACAAATTTTCAACTATTAATTTAACCCACTTGCCTTATCTTGTGCCTGTTTGCCAGTCGAGTTGATGTTCTGTTGTGTTGTCAAGGACTGTCGTGTTAATGATCGTGTACGTCCAGAAGTATAGTTTCATCGTTGAAAGTTTGTTAAAACTTTTCCATCCCTTAAAGCCGCCTGCCTATGGCTGAAACTCTAAATGAGATTTTTAGTAAAATATTCTCTTGAGAGAGTTGGGTAAAAAAAAAATTATCAGCGTTACCTGTTCCCTGCCAATCATCGTGCAATAGGTGAATTTTCTAGCCTCCTGCAAAATCTCTAAGTTTGGGGTATCTCCAAGCATGTATGTAGAGAAAGGACTTTGCCACTTTCAAAAAGTAGTGTAACAGTCTCTCTCAAAAGGAAACAATGCATCAATCCATTTCTTCTAACTGTTCTATCATGTTAAATGTTCTGTTATTTAATTTTTTAATCTCGATCTTATATCTCTTTATATGTTACTATCATCCTGAAGTCTGCATGGAGTCGATAAAGCATTCACCTTCCACAGTGGGTCTCATTAGACCACGTGCAGGGTAGGAGCACCGCCCCGCGTTCTCACCCATTGCCAAGTGCTCTGCCTTCCCCCGTAAGCCAGACGGCTTAATTCAAAACGTGCAGCGAAAAGAAGCATCCTTCTAACCAGCCATGGCTAAGTGTGTACCACCTGCTCAGATGTCACTGCCGCGAACTGGGAGGAAAAGAGGTCACTTCCCTGACACCGTGTCATACCTTTCATCCAAATCTCAGTTCCTCCTGGAACCCCTTGCAGCTTTCTCACGTGAGTTTCTTCATGTGTTTTGTCATCTTTGAGGACTTCTTACAAGGTAAGATGTGCGCAGTCATCTGAGTCAGTTTCTCCTCTATTCCCTCACTGGTGCTTAGAAATCGGGCATCAACTTTCAGGAATTCCTTAGAGAGCGTGCTCCAGCTGGCTGCCGGCTCTCCCAGAGCTAGAAAGAGCATGGACTTAAGTGCTGGAACGTGCTGAGGTCGTTTCAGTTACTAAAAAGCCCTTTCTTATTCTGAATGTGGGAACGTCTTCTCGCTCCTGCTTATTGCCGCAGTTTTGTGTGGGTGTGGGGCGGACCCTGCCCTGACAGAGTAGGTGATGTCACATGTGAGCAGGTGCGGCGCAGTGGGGTGGAGGGGACAGCTGGGGAGCCCACGGCCCACCCGGTAGGCACAGCAGCTGCCCAGCGCCACCCATGTTGCCATGTGGAGAAGTGGGCCTAGGGTTGTCAGGGCTCTGATTTTTCAAAAGACACCAGAAATCCAGAAATTCTTTTTTTTATGTAAATGCCATCTCTCCCTTGATAAATGCCGGCAGCCACTTAGAGCCTTTTCAGGGAACGTGTGCAGCGTGAGGGCCTGGCTTCAGTGCACGCGCCTGGACTAGCCCCTGCGCCTTACCTGGAACGAAGCCGCCCTGCCCCGTGAAGTCGCTGCCGCTCCTCTTCTTACCGGTGTGTTCCGTCCCGTAGTGCTCCTTCATACATGCGAACGTGTCGGACTGATCCAAGTACGAGTTGCCTCAGCACTTGCTAAGTCTCTGTTTTCACAGAAGTGATTCATGCACACCTTTGTAGCCTGACCGGATGCTGTCCTCAAAGCAGCATCACAATGGTGTGTGGTTTCCTAAGTCCCAGCGTGCGGGTGCTGTGGTCGGGCTCTGCTGTGCTGTGAGTAACATGGGGACAGGGTCCACGTGTTTGTCACACAGCCTAAGTGCTGCGTTGCTTTTGGAGATTCAGGTGATGGCTTCTGGAAGGCCACCTCCTGCTTGAAGTTCAAGCGCCATCTGATAACCTTTTCTGCATGTTTCACGTACTGTCGGGGCTCCCCACGGCCCTCGGGAAAGGCCCTGTGGCAGTCCTGAGCCAGTGCCCTTGGCCTCCTGCGGGGACAGGCTTCTGTAGGGGCTTCTGGGAAATGAGTTGTCTGCAGTAGGTGAAGTCGTGTCTTCCCTTGAGCACGTGAGGACCCGTGAAAGAGGGTGTTGTTCATGCCCCTAGAGAAAGTCAAGGAACGCGCGGACCACAAAGCGTTTCCAGTTACAAGAATACTACAAAAGAGTTTGCTTGGTTAACCCACAGTGCCAAAGCTCCAAAAGAAGTCCCCAGATGGAGTGACACGTGGCAATCAGAGGGCTACAGGTGGTCCCTTTCCTGCCCTGCGCATTTCCTTAGCCTTAGCTGAGATGTGGTGTCAGAGTTCTCTGCTCCTGTTGGCAAATCGCACCTTTTCTGAATGTTTGTTCTGGCCACCTTTTGCACATGGATTCCGTAGCCTTGCACTAGCGACGTCTGCATTCTGTAATGTTTCTTACCCTTGATTCTCAATTACGCTTCCCGGCCCCTGCACCGCCCGGTCGTCCCCCGAAGCCGATGGGACAGAGTTGCACTTTATGAAACTGGCACTTGGCCGACAGAAGGAAACAGCTCTACCCCTAAGCTCCTTTCACAGAAATCGTCTTCTGCCTCGGGATGCAAATAGTTCTTATTTGCCAAAGAACAATGAATTGGGCCCAAAGATCAAATACAGCATTTCGTCAAATTGGAACCATAAACGCACAACTCAGGAGCTGTCGTACGATTCCTCAAGCGACTTCAGTTGCAGAGCCAAGAATGGAACTAGCATGGTTTTGTCCTCAGCAGCATCCACGAGGTCTCCGATAGTGCAGTCCCCCCTTTCCTCGTCCTGGTTAAAGGTAACACTTGTTCTTACACAAGAAAATGCTGCACAGGAGAAATGAAATGCCTTTTATTCCAGTGGGTTTGATCCCTGTCACTCATTCTGTACTTACCTTTCATTTGTATTGTACATTCTATTCCTGTAATTATTGTGCCCTTTAAGTGTTGTAAAATTGTTTCGTAACTCGTGCCTGCTAGTTATGCAATAAACGGGCTCTCCAAGTGCTTTTGTGGTAATGCTGTGCTTTCCATCAACTAGTCAGTGTTTCCAGACACTGGGTGAAAGTTCTGAGAAAGTTCTCACATACGGCCATCGTTAGCGAGAGACCGTTTGATAGGCCTCCTCCCTGGGGGCTCCAGCAGTTTTGCAGTGGTGATGACCTTTTTCTTCCTCTGTGCTCAGCAAATAGCTTTCTTAAAAGAAATCCTTCATCAGGATATTAGTTCCATGTATCTTGATGTATTTATCCCTAAGTTTATTTATTTATTTGCTTACTTTTTGAGACAGGGTCTTGCTCTGTTGCCCAGGCTAGAGTGCAGTGATGTGATCATAGCTCACAGCAACCTCAAACTCCTGGGCTCAGCGATGCTCCCACCTCAGCCTCCCGAGTAGCTGGGACTACAGGCTTGTGCCACCACACCCAGCTGATTTTTTAAATTTTTTGTAAAGGTGGCTGCTCTTCAAACTCCTGGCCTCAAGCAATCCTCCTGCCTCGGCCTCCCAAAGTACTAGGATTACAGGCGTGAGCCACCATGCCCAGCCCTAAGTTTAATTTTTTTTAATTCAGCAAAAGCCAGCCCAGTGCAGATACCCTCACTTCTTCCTAACAGGTGATGTGGTTATGGAATTAGTTCAGTCTCTTAAGGCCACTGGTATTTTTTAAAAACTTTCAGAGAAAGGCCCACTGTGCAGGTTCACAGGGGAAGCTGGTGTAGATGTACACTGGGGTTCATCAGGGCCGCCCAGCAGTTGCGCTGTGGAGAGGTGACTTGGGACTCTCTCCCACACGGAAGGAGGGGTGCGGTAGGACCTGGCCATCCCGGGTACCTTTCCCAAGTGAGAAGTCAGAGAGCTGCAGCATCCTCGCCTTGTGATCCAGCTCGTCTGGGAGACTGTTTGTGAGGGCCCAGGACCAGTAGGTTGGACGTAGCTGCTGACACCCAGAGTGACCTCCTCGGGCAGGGGTGCTCAAAAGAGCCAGCCTCAGACCCCTGGATACCTGACGGGCCTGCTGAGACACAGCCCCCTGGGCCCAGTCCCCACAGTCTGGTTCTGCAGCTCTGGGGCAGGGCCTGGCAATTGGCATTTCCAGCAGGTTCCAGGTGCCACTGACCGGTGGGGCCGGGACCAAACTCAGAAGCACGACGTAGACCGTTGCCAGGACCTCCCCACCGCGTAGCTCCTTGCCTTCTGCTCGTAAACATGTTTTATATGACGACAATTATAACTGTCGCTAACGTTCCCTCTGTGCCAGGCCCGTGCTAAGTTCTTGGCATGCATTAGCTCCTTCCATCCTCACTATAACGCTGTGACACAGGAGTGTTTATTTCCGTTTTACAGATGAGGAAGTTTACACGTGAGGAGATGAAGTCCCACATCTGAGGAGAGAGGCAAAGTGTGTTAGGTACTGTTATTCAACTTTGTGTAATGTTATTCCTCGTGACCAGGCAGGGCACGTTGTCATGACTCCAGCGGCGTCCGTAACTGAGGAGTCTCAGAGAACGTGGCCTCCGTGTGGGGCTGAAGCCGCTGGGCTAGCGGCACCGCTGTGGCCTCAGGCCCGTTCCCCTCGAGTCTGGGTAACCAGGGGGCAGGGGGCAACCGAACCACGTCAACAGATGGCTTTCGCAGCCTTGTTAGCCGGTGCCCCATGGCCTGGGGTCCCGCCTGCACCTGGGCCTCTCCAGCATTCGACGAGGGGCCGACGAAGTGGCCTGAGCTGCTCTGGCCACCGGCTCACAACACCGTGACAGCAGCACCCTCCCTCCACGGGGTGCACGCAGGCTGCCTCCGTGACCGCCTGAGGAAGGACCCACTGCCCAGCAGGCCAGGCGGCCGAGGTTGTCCAGGAGCTGGTGCTTGTGGTCCACAGACTCCAGGGGTCCCCGCCTCTGCCAGCCGGCCACAGAGCCAGAGCCTCCTTCAGCCCAGCCCATGTGACAGGTACGTGAGTCACCTCCCCCCAGAGAGGTCCCAACTGGAGGGACCACTGGAGACAGGGCGTGAACTCACCGTCGCGGCCCACACCTGGCCCTTGCTGGGCTCTCAGCTTCCCGGCCGCAGGTCTCTCCCTAGATCCCCAAACCGTCGAGAGCACTTACAACCTCCCAGCCCGTTTCTCTCCCAAAGGCAGCTTCTCTCCGCTGCCCTTCCTTTCCAGAGCCCCAAGTCATTACCACTCTGCTGGCCTCGGGCTCTTCTCTTGGCTTAGTCCCATGAGCCCCATCTCTCACCCAGGACACCTTTTCAGACACGGAAGTTTTGAAATCGAACTTGATCTTGCAATTTGTACCCACCGGGTCTGAGGTTGACACCATAGATCTCCCCAGAACCGTATCTTGCTGTCTGCCACTCTCTTCCAGCCGCCCCTGCCTAGGACCTCACTCTCTCACTACTTCACCATCCCAGCTTGCTGCATTTAGACCAGAGGGGCTGAGTTAATGCTTGTACTATGTGCAGCCACTGGGCTGGGTAGATGTTTTCCGGTTGATTATCCAAGCGATCTCATAGGGTAGGAATTGAAACTGCCCCCATTTTGCAGATGAGGAAACTGAGGTCCTTAGAGCTCAGTTAGTGGGGAGCAAGTCAGAGCATGGGGCTTGTGACCTTAACCATGGGACTGTACAGGCACAAGTGGACGTCCAGGCTGAGGACAGCAGATCTTCTAGGACCAGAAGAGAGTGAGGAATGGCCACGACCTTGGCAGAGGTACAGCAGGGGACAGGTGTGGAGCAGAGACTGGCTCCCTTCCCCTCCTTGGTTCCTCTTCCCTGGGGCGGGGTGGGGGGTCAGAGCGGCGAGGCCCGGGAGGTGTCGCTTGCTGTGAGGTCCTCTACGCCTTGGGAGGAGGCTAAAAGGAATAGAGCGTGGGTGGCCGGGTTTGTGTTTTGTCTTCCAATTCCTTATTTTTGCCACAAGCATTTCTCATCGTTTCTGTTTGTTCCAGACTGAGGTATTCGGTAACTGCTGCTCAGTAAGACTCTGATCTTCGGTGGAGGACGAGGCCCAGTTCGGCTGTGGGAATGATTGGAGGACCTCACGGACCCCACAAGCAGATTGACTTTCCCCAAGTCAGCCGTTCTGGAAGCAGGAGGGCTCCCTTCGGCCTGTCCGCGCCCTCCCCAGAGTAGGGGGGAGCCCCACAACCAAGGGTGGGGGAGCCACTGGCTCAGTGACAGGGAACGAGAGAAGCACATAGCGAGTCTGACCTGCTTCCAACTGAAAGGATGGCAGAGACAGGGTCGATTCCACCACAGGTAGGTTGTTTCCTTGTTTCTTTGTAGGGGGAGCATCCTCTTGGCAGGAGTGACACGTCCGTCTGAGTGTTGTGCTTTCCGTACTGTATCTTAGCACATCTCCCTTCTCCACATTTCACAGTGGAGAGCTGGGCCCAAGAGGGTCACCCAGCCGCTAAGAGGTGGGCACAAGACTGGAACCTGGGCCAGCTTGGGCCACAGGCTCTTCTTCACCCCACACTTCTTGGCTGGAGCGCACTCTCTCTCTCTGTCTCATTGTGAGCTTTAGATACAGAAACGTGTCTGACCTATCTGTCTGGAATTATAAAGTGGCCACAACAGAACAGTGCCTTTCTCTTAGAAGTCCCCGTGGGCCCCTCCTTCCCCTAGACTTTAGTGACCGTTACGTCCTTGCGTTTAGTTGAACCAAACCCTTTGTGCGCATCCCTGAAGACAGCTTAGTTTTGCCAGTTTCGAACACGGAAATGGAACCCTACTGATGTATTCTTTCCCTCACTGTAGTGAGATTCAGCCAGGGCAACATGCGTAGCTATTAATAGTTCACTCTCAATGCGTAGCATTCATTGAATGAGTACACCACAGTTTAACTAGTATTTTATTGATGGACATTTGAGTTATTTTTAGTTTGGGCTCTTATGTGAAAAGCTGCTATGGAAATCAAGGCTTTTGGTGCATGTCTATTTCTGTAGGACATACACCTAGCAGTGGAGCTCCAGGGTAACAGTGTGTGTGCCTCTCCAAACCTGCGACACTGTCCACACCGTTTTCCAAAGTGTCAGACCAGCAGAATATGAGATTTCCATTGTTCTACGTCTCCGTCAGCACCGGTGTAATCAGTTTTAATTTTGCCCATCTAGTGGGTTTGTTGTGGCATCTCATGGCAGTTGTAATTTGCATTTCTCTGACCATGATATATTTGCCTGCTTTTCCATGGTTATTAGCCATTTAGATTTCCTCTTCTGTGAAGTGCCTGTTGGATTGCACACCCATTTTCTATTCGATTCTCTTTTTTAAATTATTCTTAGGAGTTTTTAAATGCTCTGAACACTGTTCCTCTGATGCTGATCTGTGCTGCAAACATCCTTTTCATTCTGTGGCAAGTCTTTTCCCTCTCTTAGGTATCTTTTAAAGATAAGCTTTTTTAGTGTAGTCAAATTTACCAATTTTTTCCATTGTGGTTGGTGCTGTGTGTGTCTTAAGAAACCTCCCCTACACTAGATTATTTTTTATTTTGAAATAATCATACAGAGAAGTCCCTGTGCCCCTCACTTTCTCCCAGTGGTAACACCTTACATGAGTGTAGTTCAACGTCAGATTGACATTAGTACAATCTCAGGCCTTATTCAGATAACACTGACTTATTCAGATAACATATGCACTTGTGTGTGTAGTCCTATGCTATCTTACCATGTGTGTGGGGGTTCCTGTGACCACAGTGAAGGTACAGACCTGCTCTGTCACCACAGAGAGCTCCTTTGTGCCACCCCCTTAGAGACACACCCTGTCCCCTGCAACCACAAATCTGTTCTCCGTCTCTATAATTCTGTTCTTTAAGAATGTTGCATAAAGGGACCATACAGCGTGTCACCTGTTGAGACTGGCATTTTGCACGCAGCACAGTGCCTGTTCAAGTCGTTCAGAGACAGAGGTCTGGAGAGGGACCCTTAAATCAAACTCCACATGGCTTCATGGCTGAATTTAGTCAAGGTCATCAAGAACTGTTAATGCCAATGTTTTTAAAAGCATTACAGTATCTTTTAAGTGATGCTCTATATTTTATGAACACTGAAAACAACCTAAAAACCCAGATGGTGAAAAAATAATATAAAGAAATAAGGATATACTATTTTACATAAATGGTATCTTCATGCCCTGAGTTACACTGGCTTTGTGTCTGCCAGAGATGTCTGTGTATCTGATTCCCGAGTCTGACCGCTGTCACTGTTGCTGTTCAGCTGTGACCTCCCCAGGCCTGGCCCTGTACCTTCCCCAGAGAAAGCGCCTGCTCAACGAGGAGATGAGAAAGAGGAGTCATCGTTTACGTGTCAGCACAAGAATCATTTCACAGCAGCGGCTCAGAACCATCTGTGCTAAAGGAATTGACCTTTTTAGAAGAATCTGCCAAAAAATAATCTAGAAATCATTAATTTTGAGTAGAAAAATGTGCTTAGAAACAATAAAACCAATATATGTATCTATAACCACAACACAAAGTACACGTGTGATAAGAGGCATATGGGCTATAATAGAACGAGTAAGACAGTGGAAGCTCTAAATTTAAAAAATATTTTGGCCCAGTTTAGAGCAGAAATATTTATTCAATATGTTAGGGTAAGGAGAATCAGTGTGACATAATTTTAATGCTAATAAGGAGATTATCACCAAGCTTCAAAAACAAAAAATTAGAATATTCCAGAAATGAAGTCCTTACTTCCCAGGCATTCTGTCCGCATGGATTCTGACTGGTGCACAGTGAGTGTGGTGGCTCATAATTTCCAGTGGTTCCAATGGAGGTAAGAGGAGAGAAAGCACCGCTTTCCCAAGAAAAATGAACATAACCTATGAAATGTGGCCAGTTACAGAAAATACCGAAACCTACAGGAGATGTGGATTAAATCAGTACAAATCTATCACTAACAACTCACTCTGCAGCAATAAATAAGAGCAATAGTAACAAAGCCTGGAAGCAAGGCCATCAAACCGGAACTTTATTTCACAATTAATAAACATCCGAAACGAGACAAGCATGCATAATCAAAGTGGTGCTCAGGGGACCCTAGCCAAAGAATTTCAAGACAAGAAAATGAAAAACAGATTCAGGATGTGGTTTGCAACTCAATTTGTTTCTACAGCACAATGAAAGTGAAAGGTGTTGCAGCCCTTAGACTCGGGATTTTTTTAATAAACTCTAGTTTTTTAATAACCATGGAACAACTCCCTGTAATTAGCTGTAATTTACTGAGATATGGAGTCCTGAACACAATGTAATGGAAACTGAAACCTCAGAGGAATAGTACAAATAGAAAAAATACAAGTTATAAAAATATGATTATTTCTGCAAGGAACTTCTAGCTATTTGCAGAGATTAATCTAGAACTATATCACACTGATATGACTATGGGAGAGAATTTTTTGGCCCAGTCTGTGGCTCTGAGTCTAATACCTAGTTTCTTTAGGTTAAGTGCCTCACCCTCTGGGCACATAAATCCCAGAAGGCTACTCATAGCCAAGAACTTCCCGAGACACTAGAGGTCCCAAGTGTTACACACCCTGCCTTTGAAAGGTTGGCCAACCAGGTGACCCTTTTGAGTCCTTCTGAGGCCCAGTAACACACATGTTGGGATCCCTCACCCACACACAGTGCTCTGTGGAAAGCCTACCAAAATGCTTCCTGAAGGAGGAAAGACTCATTTCTTGCCACATTTCTGAAAATCATCCACAGAATACATCAGACTGTTTCAGGGTTCTAATTTGTTTGTAGTTCTTGTCTTCCAAAATACAAAAGATATGATCCTTTCGGGACCAGTAAATTAATAAACCCTGAAATAAACGACATCAAGACCTACAAGTTTGGTTTCAATAGAATAGTTAAATATCAATTTTAAAGACTGGAAAATGTCCCTCGTATCTCTAGCCTGAGTCCTTACTGGAGGTTGACAATTAAGGGTGAGACAATAGGAAACCAGGTACCCTGTGACGGGATACTACTTGTGGCTCTCAACATGGATCTAGAATTTTACGTTATTTATAAATATATTACAAGACTACTTGACAGCACTGTAAACGTGCTTATAAAAGACCCTTTCTTCTTTCCCGGATAAGAAAGGCAGAAAGGGCCTGTTGCAGGGTACATCTGCGACACCTTCGTGTCTGGCTACACCCTCGATGCCTTTAATCATGCACCCGAACAGGCATCGCTGAACCATCCGAGAGTGCCCTGAACACGGCGACCACTAGAGTGTTATCCAACTGTCCGGCAGCTGTGTATCGGATGCCTCGGCGCCCTTGTTCTCTGTGCTTATGGTACCAATGAAGTCAGTTCCAAGCAATTTTGGGATGTCCGTAAGGCTGAGAAAAGAACGAAAACATAAGACTGATCAGACAGCAGTCTCCGGAGCACTGAGCATTAACCTCATTTTAAGTAAGAGCTAAAAAGCACAATATAAATGGCTACTTTCATTTACAGTTGAAAATACTTTGACCCTAAGCCATAAATGAGGCACTTTATAACTTTTTTTTTTTTTAAAGTACCAGCCCAAAGAAACATTTTCACATATGCTCTGTAAAAGCCTGATCCTGAGACATTCACTGATCCACGGTCAAGTGAGTTTAGAAAATGCTGTTCCCTGCTTCCGAGAATCACAGCGTGTCGGGATGCTACGTTCCACAGCAGATGCAGTGCCTGCTCTAATTTTGTTTCACTCGGTTTCCCAGTTATCTGACCACGAAGGAGCCAGCCCTCTTTCTGTGGCACGCGTCCTGGGGAACGCACTTGGGAGCACCAAGTGGCCCTGGGTGAAGGAGGGCAGAGGTGCCAAGCCTGGTGTGCCCTCAGTCAGCGCCTGGGTGCTTCAGTCACAGCTCCCTCGGGGAAGAGGTGGCAGCCTCTGCTTCTCTGTGCTCCCCTGCACAGGGGGTCACTCGAGTACTCTTGAGAGACAGGGAAAGAAAGACACACATGCAGAAGAAAGGAGGGATCAGACACAGCGGAGAGGAGGAAAGGGGGGAAACAGGTCTCTTGTTCGCCTGGCTGTACTCTCTGAACAGCTGGGGCCCGGACCCACTGCTCTGTCACCTCTCAACAGCTGTGGCCACAACTCCTCTTAACTTGCTCTGTCCCCAAACAGGGTGGACACGCCACTTAGCAGGCAGGAGCCAGAGCAAGATCGCTTCCCAAGGCTGTCTGAGGCCCAACCAAGGACTGAAAGAGACTGTCAAGATTCTCTACCAGCTGGGAACGAGAGATGCAAGGGAAGAGCAGCAGCAGTGACTGCAAAGCTGGAGAGCAGAGCTGAGCACAGAGCAATAGACGGCCCAGAGGGGCAGGGCCAGGCTGAGTCTGGCTCAGCTGTGGTGGCCTGTCCCCTGGCAGGCCCCCTACCTTAGGCCGGTAGCCCTGCTCAGCCATCGTCTTTGCCTCCTGCTGCAGCAGGGCGTCGGTGAGCTGCTCTGCCTGTCTGGCCTGCTCCTCTTCCTCCTCCTCCTGCTGGTCTGCTTCCCACGCCTGCAGCTGGCGCTCTGCAACCTGGGCACCAAGAGCAAAGTTACCGTGAGACAAGGCCCACGGGGCAGAGCCCTGCCTCTGATCAGGAGAGGAAGCCTGTGGTCCTATCCTGGCTGGAGAATCAGCCAAGCAACAGGATGGCAGTGCCAATGGAAAAGGCTGGACGTACCGTACCACGCACCTTGTCAAAAGCTCTGGATGTGGCCGTGTGTTTGGAAGACGATTTTGTGTTATGTATTAGGTACCGAATGGAACAAATAGAGAATTGTGGCCCAGTAAGCCAGCTGCCAACAGATGTGGCAGTAATGCCAGCCTGGTGCCCACGAGAGAGAGAGGTGACCCGGAGTGGAGCTGGGCCACAAATAAGAGGGTCAGGACTTCAGCTGGAAATAGGAGGCGGCACTGGCTCTCAAACGCCAGCGAGCTCTGGGAAGCAGTCGGGGCCTCTGCATCCCGTCCTACAGTGACGCGGGAGCCACAGGCCCGGGTCCCCTGCCGAGGCTGCCTCCCACGCCTGGGCGCATCCCCACCTGAGCTTCCAGCTCCTGTTTCCTGGCAGATTTCAGTTCTTCACTCTCCTCTTTCTCCCGACGAGCCGACTCTCTTGCCTCCTCAAGACTTCGGATGAGCTGCTCCCTGTGTTTTAGGGATTCTTCTTGTGCCCGTCGGTTTTGTTCAATCTTTTCTTGTATTTGTTGTTGTCTCCCTGTCAGAACCTATCCTCAGCAGAAAGAAGAAGGAGAATTTTAGTCTGACTCTAACAGATATCCTCTCTACAAGCCGTGGACAGGCTGCAGCTACACGAAGACCCAGCCCGATCTTCGGGCCTCAGGCCTAAACAGGCCAGACAGCGGCAGGCCCCGACCACAGGATCTGGTCCTGTTGACGTCGGCCACGTTTGCCAATATACAAGAGGCGTTTCCCATCTACCCCCAGCACACACAAACTGTACAGAGTGTGTGCTACTGAGACACAGCTGAGCACCAAAGAGATCAAAGGAGTGAGGGAGGGAGCCTCTCCCCAGGGGCAGAGAAACCTTGCAGCGACAAGTGCATTCTCCCCACCAGGTTCAGAAAAACAGAAGACCACAAGGCACGCAGATGAGGGGAGGGAAAGTCTGGGTCACTCCCCTAACCTTCTGGATTTAAATGTACTGCTCAAAGCAGCAGAAACCTGCCGTGTTTGAGACTTAGACCCAGAGCAGTGTGATGTCCCACCACCAGCCCAGGCCGCGGTCAGGAGTCCGGACCCAGAAAGGCAGGGAGCCACTCACACACCCAGCAGTTATGCCGTGGGGCAGGGCACGTAAAGTGGTCACAACCAGGAGGGTAGTTTAAATGGGGAAAATCAAAAGCTGCTCAAGAATACCTGGTATTCACAACAGTGAAAAATCACCAAGTGGGACCCGATTTCCCAAGGATTCCAGAACACAGCATGCTGGCAGACACGACACATTTCTCATTTTAAACCACTTTAAAATAACTTTCAATACGTGGATAACGGAGACCGTCTTCCCCCAGCAGATTTCCTTGTGACGGGGCTGTGTCTTCCACGTGTTACTTGCACACGGAAAAGGAGAACAGTGACGCTCTCCAGTTCCGGTCTGCCACCCACCCCAAGGAAGAAACTGCGCTCTGGAAGAGCCTCGTGCACCGAGACGCTCCCCACGGTGAGTAAGCAGCAGCTCAGAACTAGGGAAAACCCAGAATAACCAAAAGGGGGAAGGGAAGGCAAGCCACGGCACGCCGTGGGATGGCACAGGACTGTCTATGGTGCGGCCGTGAAACAGTGTCCACGAGGGGGTAACAGCAGGTCAGAATGCCTGCAGTCAAACAGCACAATATGATAAAAAACACGTAGAAAAAATCAGACTAGAAGGGAATAAAGTAATCATGGCCGTGTAGATGACAGGGCTCTGGGGACTTTTTCATTTTACCTTTCTGTGCTTCTGAATTTTTTTTCTGAGAAGCTTGCAATTACTTTTCTAATGATTTTTAAAGCCCACTTAAAATGACCAGAGTAAGGCCGTGTTCCCAGGACAACTCCCAGACATCTGCCCAGGACCCGACGGCCGCCCCCTCGGCGCAGCTGGGATTACCTCGTGCATCAGTCTGTCCCTCGCGCTCCGCTCTCGGGCCCACTCTGCCTCTCTCTTTTCCCACATCTCCTTGGCCTCCTCCCTGGGCAAACACAAAAGGGATGACAGCAAGCTCCTTCCCACCCCCGATGGCGGGGAGCGAGCTAAGGAACAGACAGGGCTGTGTGGTGCACGTCTTCTGTGGAGCCAACGTGCAAATAAACTTAGCTACGTGCTATTGTAAGTTGACAACTACGGACAGCATTCACATAAAGTCCTGCTGAAATATTTTAAGTTACCTTCTTAGTGTCCCATCTCCTTACAAAAGGCACCCGTGACAACCCGCACTGCAGCCACTTAACACTGAGCTGAATGAAACCACCAGGACGCGGAGAGGAGGGGGCACCGCCTGTGCCTGAGCCCATCGCCACACGCCTGGGGCCGCCACCAGCTCGCCTGGGCCAAGTGAGTGCCCTCAAGTCTCCGTGCCCCACGTCCCGCTGCTTGGCTGGATGTCAGGATTCGGTGAGGACCGCCAAGCACTCACCACAGTGTCCGGCAGCTGTGAGTGCTCAACGTGCGTTACCTATTACTTGATATTTCAATCTGCTACTTTAATTTTTAGGACCTAGACCCATTTTTATAGACCTAAGAGGCATTCAACATCTCCATAATTAATAAAAATTTCCTTTCAAATCTCTAAGCTTTTAGATGAACAGATCATTCTCTAAACCTTAATGCTTTCCCCCTGAAATAATGTCAGGGCAACACTGCCGCAAGCCAGGTCCATTAACGAAGATGTGTTCCTTAGGCATGATGGACAAATCGACAGGGACGGATGTTTCAGTAACAGGTGACCCTCATGGTGACCCGAGGGCATTTCAAGGTCCCACACTCGAGGCCAGGAGAGTCCTGCCCAGACAGCTGCCACCTCTCACCTCAGCAGCATCTGCAGCTCCGCCTCCCGCGCCTTCTCCAGCCGCAGCTGCTCCTCGATGACCTGCTTCATCCAGGCTACGTCGGCCACGGCCTGCTCCCTCCTGGCCAGGTGCACACGCTGGTTCTCATCCTCCTCCTCGAGGAGGGCCTGCAGGATCCGCTTGTCTGCCTCCTGGAGCCGGCAGGGGGACGGCACGTGAGTGGGCTGGACAGAGCCCTCTGCAGCTGTGACCTGCAGAGAAGCCCACCCTCTGCCCGCCCCTTTCCTCGTGCACAGAGATTTGTGATCCTTCACAGTGTTCTCGGCACAGAGACAGGAAGATGTTGGATTGTTTCTGGAACAGACCAGGGATCGTCGCATAGCGATGGTTTAGACACTGTACAAGCCCAGGAGCTCTTCTTTGGCTAAAGGGAGAGACCCCACGCTCTTGGACACGTCTGGTAGTACAGCTTTTTAGAACACACCTTGGCAGCAATTCCACTTCTAAGAACACAGACTACAGTGACACAAATGCACAAAGATATACGCACAGAATGCTCACTGCAGCCTTTCTGTAAGAGGGAAAAACCAGAAACAGCCCAAAGGTTCACTGGCAGGGAATTCACTACTACGTATTAACACATCTCCGCGGTGGAACCTGTGGAAGACTGAGGGCAAAAGCTGCACACCAGGAGCGACGGTGATGCCACTGCCCGTCATCTGCCCTGACCGTGGCGGGCGGGGAGCAGCGGGGGACTTGGGTTTGCTCACGCTCTGTTCCCATCTCAGTGAGGGAGCTCAGAGTACTGACAGAGATACAGAGTAGCTACTAAAAGGACCAAGTTCCATCTAAGTACAGTGACCTTTTTAATAATTAGAGATTTACTGTTAGATATGCTAAGAAATGCAACTTCAATTACACTTTGAAACAACCCAGAAAACACCACCTCTGCACTAGTGTGTGTGTATAAATGCATCTAGAAGGATACGTACCAAAAGGGATACCTCTGCGGAGGGGCAGAGATTGCAGGGGCTGCTCAAGGAGGAAATCTCACTTTGTGCTGTTTTTCTTTTTTCTTTTCTTTTTTTTGAGACAGAGTCTCACTGTGTTGCCCTGGCTAGAGTAAGTACCATGACATCGGCCTAGCTCACAGCAACCTCAAACTCCTGGGCTCAAGTGACCCTCCTGCCTCAGCCTCCCAAGTAGCTGGGACAAGTGCATACCACCACGCCTGGCTAATTTTTTGTTTGTCTTTTTAGTTGCCCACCTAAGTTTTTCTATTTTTTTTTTTGCAGAAATGGGGTGTCACTCTTGCTCAGGCTGGTCTCGAACTCCTGACCCAAGCCATCCTGCCGCCTCAGCCTCCCAGAGTGCTAGGATTACAGGTGTGAGCCACCGTGCCCGGCCTGTTTTGTTTTTCAAATAACAGCTTAATTGAAATATAAGTTGATGTTTTGGTATCCATCTACATTGTGAAATGATTACTACAGTCAAGCTAATTAACATACCCATCCCCTCATAGTTACCTCTTTTTGTGGTAAGAACAACAAAGATCGACTTTCTCAGAAAATTTAAAAAATATAGCATTGTTACTGTTTTTTTTTTTTCTTTTAAAAGATAGGGTCTTGCTCTAGTCACCTAGGCAGGAGTGCAGTGGCACAATCACAGCTCACTGTAATCTCCCAACTCCTGTGCTCAAGTGACCTTCCTGCGTCAGCCTGTCAAGTAGGTGGGGCTACAGGTACATGCCACCATGCCTGCGTATTTTTTTAATTTTCTGTAGACATGGGGTCCTCACTATGTTACCCAGGCTGGTCTCCAACTCCTGGCCTCAAGCAATCCTCCCCGCTCAGCCTCCCAAAGTGCTGGGATTACAGGCATAAGCCGCTGTACCCGGCCGATACAGCATTATTAACTACAGTCAGCATGCTGTCCGTTAGATCCCCAGAACTCACTCATCCCATAACTGAAAGTATGTACCCTTTGACCAACATCTCCCCATTCCCCTGACCCCTCACTTTGTCTTTTTTTTTTTTTTTTGAGACAGAGTCTTGCTTTTGTTGCCCGGGCTAGAGTGAGTGCCGTGGCGTCAGCCTAGCTCACAGCAACCTCAGACTCCTGGGCTCAAGCGATCCTCCTGCCTCAACCTCCCCAGTAGCTGGGACTCCAGGCATGCGCCACCATGCCCAGCTAATTTTTTTATATATTTTTTTTAGTTGTCCAATTAATTTCTTTCTAATTTTAGTAGAGACGGGGTCTTGCTCTTGCTCAGGCTGGTTTCAAACTCCTGAGCTCAAACAATCCGCCCGCCTCGGCCTCCCAGAGAGCTAGGATTACAGGCGTGAGCCACCGCGCCCGGCCCGCTGTGGCTTTTTAAATAGAGTTATTTAGATTTGAATGAGATGGATTTTTTTGGTCAAAAATACTTCTGTAAAAGATAGAACAAATAGTCTCTTTCCATGGGTATTGAAGGGCAAACATTCTCTAAAATTGATAGTACACAAAAAATATTTAAGAATCAGTTCTATGAAAGGCATTGTCATACGTGCTTGGGGTTATACAGGTTGATAAGACACGATTCCTGTTCCAAGAGAAGTTATTGTTTATTGACATAGTCCAGACTTTGTATTCCCAAAGTAAATCTAAATGAAATGCCACTGATAGACTCTCTTTATTTTTTTATTCTTCAGTATAAATAGCTAAACAGTTTCAAGAACATTAAGAATTGATATGAGAATCTTTATAATATGTAACTTTGATCTTTGGTACATCAGCTTTCATGTTCAAGCAAGCAAGCTCTCATTTTCAGAATGTTCAGATGCATTTTTTTCTTGAATATTTTCAGTCTGCAGGTGGTTGAATCCATGGATACAGATGGCTGACTTTATGTATATGTTTTGGGGGAGGAGATGAGGGTGGGGAGGCATATCTAATGGTAGTTAAAAGAATTTTCAGACAAACAAAAAACTCTTGAATTAAAATTTTTATTCTGCTGTTAAGTCGATGTCTAATCAATGACCTGGCTCATCTTGATGCCAGGCTTACAGTGTTGCCTTTCTAGATATTGTAACATAAATTATATTGTGGACATCTACTTTAGGGTAGCCTTTTTTTTCTGGTTGACATTCTTCCAAGAAAGATATATTGTACTGATCCGGACAAGGTCTGAATTAATATTCAAGAAAGAGGATAGAATAGGTTCTATTTGAGAATAGGTTTAAAAGCATTAGATTTCATCATTCTGCAAAAACGAAGGCTGATTGCAGAAAAGGAAACAGGGACAGAGGAGGAAGCACAGTAGAGAAAGAAAGGGAAGGGAGCTGGCATTTGTCAACTATACTAGGTGATTTTAAAGACTTTATTAAATGGTTAATCTCAAATCTTGGTATATTTTTAGATACCAAGTCTATAAACCTTAATATCTGTTAGGTGGTAGGATACATGAGAGAAAGTGTTTTTCTTATAATGGAGTTTTTATTGATTCTTAATTTGTAAACTAGTTTATTACAGAAAAATTAGACATCTTATTAGAAAATACTCTAATGGTAGTGGTGTTAGATATCTGAAGATTTATAAAATATGTTTTTTTTTTGTTTTTTATTTTTTGTTTTGAGACAGAGTGTGTCGCTCTGTTGCCCGGGCTAGAGTGTCGTGGCGTCAGCCTAGCTCACAGCAACCTCAAACTCCTGGACTCAAGCGATCCTTCTGCCTTAGCCTCCCGAGTAGCTGGGAATACAGGCATGCGCCACCATGCCTGGTTAATCTTTTCTATATATATTTTTAGTTGTCCAGCTAATTTCTTTCTATTTTTGTAGTAGAGACAGGGTCTCACTCTTGCTCAGGCTGGTCTGGAACTCCTGAGCTCAAACAATCCACTCACCTCGGCCTCCCAGAGGGCCAGGATTATAGACATGAGCCACCGTACCCGGCCTCTTTTTTTTTTTTTTAACTGATAGTGTCTATACGTATAAATTTCCCTCTTAGTAGTAGTTTCACTCTGTCCTCCATTTTTATTATTTTGTATTTTCATTTTATTTCATCTTTAAGCATTTTCTAATTTTCCTTTCAAGTTCTTTGGTCTACCTGTTTGTGTTTTCTCATTTCCATAAATTTGGGAATTTTTCAGGATTTTTCTTTTGTTATTGATTTCCAACTGCATCTTGTGGTCAGAGAAGATGCCTTGTCTTTCTATTTATCTTTTTAAATTTGTGTTATAACTAGGTATATTCTAGAAAATGTCCTATTTGCACTTGAGGGAATTGTGTATTTTTTTTTTGTTGATAGAGTGTATATTTTCTTTGTTTTGTTTATGACTTCTAGATATGGTTGTTTTATTGTGATGTTCTGGGACTCTGTTTTCTTTCTTATTTTCTGTGTGGATGCTGTGCCCATTATTAAGAGTAGACTTTACATGTGTTATTGAGGAACTATTTTTCCTTTTTTCTGTCATTTTTTGTTTTACATATTTTGATGGTTTGTAGTTAGGTGCCTAAATGTTTATAGTTGTTATCTACTTGTTATACATCCTTTTATTAATATATGATGTACATCTTTGTCCATTGTAACCATTTTATTTGAAGTATGTTTTGTCTGATAGTATAGTCATGCCTTCTCTTATTATTACTTGCATTGTTTATCCTTTTTCTTCCTCTTACTTTTCAGCATACTTGTGTCTTTGGGCATAAGGCGAATCTGATTAGACAGCGTATAATTGGATCATTTGGTTTTTTTATTTTTTTCTTCACATTTCTGTTTTTTGTTAGAAAGTTTAATGTATTCATATTTAAAATAATTACCATAAAGAAGACTTAATTTTTGTTTATAATGTGTCATATAGTGCTTTTTTTTTTTGGTCCCTCATTTTCTGCATGACTTTCTTCTTTTGTTAGTGAATTTCCTTTGTCATTTCCTGTTGTGTATATTTTTTAGATCTTAATGGGTACTGTGGAGATTACCTTTAAATTTGTAGCACCAATCTGAATTTACACCAGCGTAACTTCAATAATGTACAAAAATATCTGTTCCTTTAACACCTCCATCACTACTTTATCAGTTGATGTCACAAAATTATGTCTTTAATATATTGTATATCCAAAAATTTTTTTTTAAATTCAATCTCTTCATGACAAATTGTGGATATACAAAGTTACAATAATACTAGCTTTTATTCTATTTTTGAAAGATTTTTTCTCTTAAGTCATGATAGAAACAAAAAGGGATGATGCACCATTGTTACAATAATACTACCTTTTATAATTGCCTAAGTATTAACATTTCATGACATCTTTATTTCTCCCTATGGCGTCTGTTAGTATTTACTGTCCTTTGATGTTAATCTTCAGGAATCTTTAGCATTTTTTGCCAGGCAGGTCTAGTGATAACAAAAATCCTCAGTTGGCTTTTCCTCTGAAAATGTATTAATTTTTCATTTCTTTTAAAGGAAAGTTTTGTTGGATATAGGATTCATAGTTGAGTTAGCTTTTAGCACATTGAGTTTGTTAGCCTTCTTCCTTCAAGCCTTAAAAGTTTCTGATGAGAAATCAATTGATAATCCCTTGTTTGTGACAACTCATTTCTTTGTTGCTGCTTTTTTGAAATACATTGCATCTCAGTGTGAGTCTCTCTCATTTACTGCTGCATAGTTTGTTGAGGTTCTTAGATGTTAATATTCATGTCTTTCATTGAATTAGAGAAGTTTTTTTCCAATATGTCTTCTGATAGTCTCTTTACCTATTATCTTTTCTTTTTCTGGAAATTCCACAATATGTGCATTGACCCATTTGGGTAGAGCCCAGAGGTCCCTTAAACTCTGTTCACTATCTCTCTGTGTTTTCTCTTTTGGTTCTTCATACTTGATAGTTGGTATGTTGTCGTTACTTCAAGTTTACTGATTTTTTTGGTACCTGCTCAAATATGTTCTTAAGTCCCTCTAGTGAATTTTTCATGTCTGTTATTATACTTTTTATGCCCTAGAATTTTATACAGATTTTAGTTATCATCCCTTTATCAAATGTGTAGCATGCAATCATTTTCTTTCGTTATGTAGGTTGTTCGCTCTAATGATAGTTTCCTTGGCTATCCAGAAGCTTTTTAATTTGATCAGGTCCCATTATTGTTGCTTTGATTGATTGCTTTTGTGGTCTTCTTCATAAGTTCTTTGCCTAGGCAGATGTCTGTAAGAGTTTTTCCAACATTTTCTTCTAAAATTTATATGGTTTCCTGCTTTAGGTTATCCATTTTGTGTTAATTTTTGTGACTGGTGAGAGGTATGGATCCTGTTTCAGTCTTCTACATATGGCTATTCAGTTTTCCCAGCACCATTCCATAATTTAAAGCAGCTGTTACTTATTATGAAAAATTTCAAAGACTGCAGAAATGAAAACAGTAATAAAACTTTATAGACCTAGACCTAGAGCTGATAATTATCAACATTTTACCATATTTTGAGAAATTACAACTACTATGGTATTTAAATCCCAAATAGGTTTATATGTCTACAGATCACATTTTTAAAGAACTATGGCAGGCCTTGTAGAACCTTGTCAGGTTGGAAGTCCACATTAATTTAGCTGTAAACAAATAAGAGTACATTCAAGAACTTCAATTAGATATACTTACGAATGTACTTTATTTTATAAATCTACTATGTACTTAATAATTTCAAAAAATTAAAATTGTTTAAAGTTAACCTTTTAATGACTTTGTTGTGTCTACTTTCTGTCAGAAAGGATTTGAATATTTGGTTGCAGTATGGAGGTCTGCACTTTCACTTTAATCCTCTAGATGAGTATCAGTCATTTGTAACTTTAAGGGCATTTTGATTTGGGTTAGGTAGGAGAATGTAGATTCCCAACAAGAAATGGTTTAAAAGCAAGAAAACATTTTTTTCGGGCATGGGCATGGGTATTCTACTGCATCTTTCCATATTTTAGTTGGATCTTTCTTAGCATCAAACAGTGACTTAAAGTGTCATCTACTGAAAGCTGAATCAATCCCATTTTAGTTCTGTAGGTGCCTTGGTAATATCAACTAGGTTTTAATTAGGATGCTAATTGGAGAAGTCATTGAACCTTTCATTGTATTTTCCAATTAATAGTTCTATAACAGGTATGTACTCTTCAAACAGTTGACATATATCATCTTTTTTTTTTTTTTTTTTTTT
>CAUYSK010034116.1:0-41010 GCA_963575035.1 Avahi laniger | reverse complement strand
CCCAGCTACTTGGGAGGCTGAGACAGTAGGATTGCCTGAGCCCAGGAGTTTGAGGTTGCTGTGAGCTAGGCTGACGCCACGGCACTCGCCCCAGGCAAAAGAGTGAGACTCTGTCTCAAAAAAAAAAAAAAAAAAAGAAATCAAATAGGACTGCTTTACTTTTACCTAACGTGGTTGATAGGGGTACCTGGGGGTAGGGAGCTGGGACCTTTGGGCTTTGCTCAGGTTCCCCAGAGCATGTTGGGGGGGCGGGGGAAGGCTCCCTCGTGAACTTGGCTGGGGCCCAGCTGGAATCCGCGTCCTTGCAGAGGCCTCTCGGGCCAAGATTAGGAAATGAAGAGGTGGAGGAGGAGGAGGAAGAAGCATATTTGTCCATCTCTACCTGTTTAAATCCTTACTCTTCCTGAGCACAAACGCCACCTCCTCTGTAAAGCCTTCCCAGATCTCTGCAAAATCCATCCTTCCCCCTCAGCACACTGACATTGCACTTATGTGTCAATGGCTAATTTTAGATGCAGTGAATTCATTCTCTCTCTCTCTGGAAGCTGGGACATCCTTCTTCTCCTGGACATCAGAACTCCAGGTTCTCTACCTTTGGACTCCAGGACTTGCACAAGCAAACATCCCCCACCAATACCTCCCACCAGGCTGTCAGGTGTCAGTCTGATTACATCACCAGCTTCCCTGGTTCTGAGACCTTTGGACTTGGACCGAGCCACACTACCAGCTTCCCCGGTTCTCCAGCCTGCAGACAGCATATTGTGGGACTTCTCGGCTTCCATAATCACGTGAGTCAATTACCCTGACAAATCCCCTCTCATACCTCTCTATCTGTATACATCTTATTGATTCTGTCTCTCTGGAGAACCCTGACAAATACATATGCTCTATTAGTGTTCCGTGCTGCATAACAAATTACCACAGAGTCCGCAGTTTTAAAACTACACACATTTATTATCTTGCAATTTCTCTGGGCCAGAAGTCCAAGCATAGCTTAGCTGATCCCCTGCCCAAGGCCTCACAACGCTGCAACTGGGATGTCAGCTGGGCTGCATTTTCATCTGGAGGCTCAACTGGGGAAGAATCCACTTCAACTCATTCAGGTTGTTGGCAGAATTCATTTCCTTGGGACTATATGTCTGAGGGGCCTGGCTTTTGCTAGCTACTGTCTAGAGGCCACTCTCGGGTCCCAGAGGCTGCCCACAGTTCCTTCCTGACCATGGCTGCTGATTTCATCAAGCCAGTGAAGAGAGTCCAGTCTGCTGAAATGGAGTCTTATAGAATATAACATAGTTAAAAGAGCAACATCCCATCACCTTAGCCATATTGTGTGGGTCAGAAGAAAGTCATGGGTCTCACCGACACTCAAAGGGAGGGGATGATACAAAGGCAGGAAGAGGCCCCAAGAGGCTGACCCCATGGCCTGGATCACCAGGCTTCACTGCCCTCTGGCATCAGGCTGGGTTCATCCTCTGAGAAGCTGGAGGACTGGAGGGTGGAAAGAAAGAACAGCAGGGGTGTTTGTTCCCCCTGCTCCCTGCTGGCTCACAGTTTGGGCAGTGGGTGTTGTCTTCTCCCTCCAGCCCGGCTCCCACCGTAGCTCTCAGGGCTCCTGCCACACCGGCGCCCTCCCTGGCCCTGCGGGTATAAGGGCCACCTCTCTGCTAATAGTCCCCTCACCAAACTCTCTTCAATTTCCTTTTTGAAAGCAACGTTTGACTGACAGGGACCTGAGTCCGATAAAATATTATCACATGAGTGAATGCAGGCATGCACAATTAAAGAAAGCCGAAATACGGTGGAACTATGATTAAATATCCACTGTGTTCAAGGCACCATGCTAAGCTCGTTGAATAGGCACACAAGTGCTGTGGGATGGGTATTAATATTTCTAGTGGAACAAGAGGAATTTGGGGCAGAAAACTGAAATCACCTGCTCAGGTTCACAAAATTTTTAGTGGTGCTACCAAAGTTTTTCCACCTCATCATCATGCTTTTAGCCTAAGCTTTCGAATCTCTACAGAAGGGCTGGATGGAGCCAGAGTGACCTCACCAGCCTTCATCCAATGCCATCTCCCTCCACCCTCCTGTGTGTCCCTCTGCCTGATAGCTCCATTGACAGAGAGCTCTCTGCCCAAGAGGGTGGTAGGTCCCCACCCGTTGTCTCCAGCTCAGGGTGGGAATGGACTCGCCTGAGACAGGGACGCCACGTCAGGGAGGACGAGGATCTATACCAAGGCCTCAGACACAAGGTATACGAGAGGGCTATGGAAGGCTGGAGCTCACGGATCACACAGAGGACAGGGTGAGAGAGGGCTTGTGGCTTCCCCTGGCCGTACTGTCTGCAGGAACCCCTCCTGGGACAGATGTCATGCCAGAGAAGGAGCATCCACCTGGCCGAATGGGCCAAGGAGAGGGAGTGGTGGGGCAGGCACAGAGGGCAGAAGCCCCAGGCCTGACTAATCCCCCTCCAAGGCTGCCTGCCGCCCACTCTCTGCTCCACAGAAACACAACAGGACACAGGGTCATTTGCCTCCTGGGATTATCTCACTCAAATCAAGGCGGGACTTCAGCCAGCTTCCCCGAAGCTTCCTGAGGGCTTCCGCGGAGGCCGCTCTACCAAGGTGAACCTCAAGGGGGCGCCCATTCCCCAGGCGAGGGGAGGCGACGTCTGCCGGGGAGTGAGGACTCCTGATGGGGACCCTGGGCCTCCCTGACACAGGCTGTGCCGTCTGGGAGGGCAGGGATGGTTTCTGTCCATATCTCTGCATACAGAGGCCCCAGCCCACGCTGTCTGTTGGATGACTAGATAAGACTTCTGGTTAGACGTAGACTGGAACCCGGTGCAAACACAAACCTATTCCTGCTGCAGAACTTGGGAGGCTTAGGAAGTGGGTGCACTAGGTACCCTGAGGACTGGGATGCAGGCCCTGTGGGGCAGAAAACAGAACTAGTCAAAGTTTGTCCAAGGAACCATGAGCCAGCTCCAACCAAGGATTCTTCCCATAATGGTGAAATATCCAGTAGCTGGGCCTAAACATAGGCTTGTGTGCCAGAACCGTGTTCCATTCCGAGCTGATGATGCCTCTGCAACGTAGCAGACAGGCATCTCTGGGCATCTGTCCCCTCCTGACCCAGGCTGAAGGTTATTCTGGAGATTTGGACCAGACAGGCCCTTGTCTCTAGGCACAGCAGGAAGAGAGAGGCCATCCCACAAGTGCAGGGTCAAAAAAGATCAGCATATGGGGAGTGAGATGCCCCCCACCCCAGCTCCTTCCCACGCTGGGCTCTGGCCACCAGGCAGGAGAGACCTGGTACAGACAGATGCCAAGACGCCCAGTGCAAGGCGAGGGTCACCAGGCGTTTGAGGAAAGCCTCTAACCTGAAAGAGAGCTGCAACAGACGAACAGAAAAAGTGGATTCTGTGCTCTTAAGGCAGCCTCGGGAGCCTGTCCTCCTTCCTCTCCACCTACCATCTTCTTTTCAGAGCAGGGCATGCAGTGCCACTGGCTGCTTGTCTGGGTCCCCAGACATCCTGTCCCTCCTTCTCACACCAGCCCTAACCTCTCACGAGCAAGAAGTATGCCCCACTGAATACACCACCATACCCAGAGTGAGATGTAGTCCTAGGAATGGAACCAGCTGGATTCACCCAGGGGTGTGAATGATTAATAGCCGGCTCTCTGGAAAAAAGAAACTCCAGTTGTTAGGCATTTGTTGAATGCCGTTGTATAAACCCTTCCACCGCAGATGATTTCAAGTGACCCACACGCAGTCACTGACTGGAGATGGGAAGACACGGGCACGGTCAGCTCTCACAGGCCAGTATGAGCTGGCTCCGGCACATCACTGGAGTCACCCCTGGTGGCAGTGACCAGGGACTCACTCGGGCCACTGCTATGAGTCAAGTGCCCTCTGCCTCCACCCGCACCCCCCTTCCATGACCCATGACCCATGAGGCTATCTAGCCTTGGGGTTAGCTTTTCTGGACCAGAGCAGAATCAACCCCCCACCAACAAACTCCAAGTCAGAAGAGGGGTTGGGAGGGGACTCCTTAGACACTGTGTCCGTTCCCTGCATTTCTTCCCATGCTGTGGCAGCTGCTCCAACCTGGGGTGAGATGACCACGCAAGGGAGCAGGGCTTGTGGGCAGCTGACGCATCTCTTTCCTGTCTGCACCGTGGGGAGGCTGCGGCCACATGGGCTTTGCTCGGGACTCGGGCTCTGGAGGGGCTTTGGGGTTACTCTTGGGATGAGGGAACGGAGAGTTAAAGCCTTCCGAATCTTCAGGACCTCTGGACACAACCTTGCTATACTACACCCCCTGGGCCTCAGTTTACCTACCCCCAGCCACCCATTCACATGCCAGGGAAAGAGAGGACAAACTTTAATTGCTGCTGAGAAGAGAGACCTCCCTTTGCCATTGTCAACAGGGGGCATGGCACAGCTCTCTTAGCCCGGGTACAGGTCACTCCTCCCGGAGTGAGCAGCCTCTCCCCTCTGGGACCCGGGTTCACAGCACTGAGGGTGCAGGGTCGGGGGATTCCGGCTGGCATGGGCCTAGGAGCGCCACAAGATCAGGTTGGCAGAAGGCACATCAAAGCGCTTGCGGGTGTGGGCAGTGTCCCGGCGGTACAGGTAGCCACAGGTAGGCTTCTGCAAGGTATAGAAGGGGTTCAGGGAGTTTGAGTACTGGGAGATGTAGAAATTGAACCTGAGCCTGTCCGGGTTCTGCCCCCGAGGGTCCACCACGACCGGCACATGGGCCGCCGCCAGAGACTGCTCACGGTCCTGCTTCCACGCCCGGGACAGGGGTGGGTGTGGAGACTTCGCTTTGTTGCATGATGGTATCTTTGGCCCATGGCTGGGTACGAAGGGTTTCTGTGAGTCCTGAGAGAAGGGAAAGAAGGTTGGAGCATCAGACACCTGACGTCAACTGCTTGAGCCAGGGACAGGAGGGAAGAGAAGGGAACACTTCTCAGAAACCCCCACAGCCACCCTGGAGTGCCACACTGCTGCCCATGGAGCCGGGGACCTACAGAGAAGGGGAGAGCCTTCAAGGTCGCCTGAGCCGGGCCTTGCCACTGCGGACCTCTGCCAGCTCTCAGGGGCTAGAGCCCAGGGATCGTCCTCAGTCTTCCACCCACTCAATCTGCCCGTCAGTGTCCTCCTCTCCCTCCTCCGCAGCAGCTCAGCCTTCCCGCTGCCTCCCCTGCAGGGCCACTCCGGCTTCCCAGAACGCCTCCCTGCCCCAGGCTCCTGCTCTTTCTCCCGTGCTTCACACTCACACCAGAGTGAGCCCTCTTGTGCTAATGGCCGGCGCGTTTGGCCCTCCTGCTCAAGGCATCCTTTGTTCTCGACTGCCTGGAAAGCGAAGCCCCTCGCCCCTCGCCTGGAATGAGCGACTTCTCAGGCTGTGGCTTCAGCTCCCCAGGTTCGCATCACTCTGCCCACCCTGTGCCCCTGCCATGCTGCTCCGTCTCTATTCCCGGTCACTCGTCCCGCTTGCAGGGCCCGTGCCTTTGCCCGGGCTGTCCCCGGCCTGGCACGCCCGCCCTGCTGTTCACCAGGGAAAGCCTGTCTTTCCCGTTAGACTATGAGCTCCTTGAGGACAGTGGTCTCATACCCTTACCCTTGACATAACAGCCTCCAAATCCTATTTCCTCTTTTATTCCAGACCAAGGCATTTAGAGAGTGCTCAATAAATGTTGGTTCAATCGAACTGAATTCTAGTAAGGGGTAGCTCACCTTCCAGCCAACCTGCACATTCCATTTTAGAACACCTCTCATTGTTAGCAAGTGAGACCAATGCCTACCTCCCTAACCACACTCTTGGACGGTCATGCGCTGAGGTCTGAACCCTCTCTACAAGTCCCCCATTGCCACGTTTATCTCATTGCACTGACATATATTTATTCCTCTGCCACTGTCCTTCTCGACTGTCCTGTGACCAAACTGTCTTGTCCACCTTCAAACCCACACACCATCTCCCAGGTACTGGCTGTCTGAGGACTTTCCTAGCCACGGCAGTGCCACGCCAAAGATGAAGGCGACCGTCCTCCTTGCGCGTGTGTTGGGCTGGCTCTGTTCTGCTCCCCTAGGCCTCAGCATCAAGGGAACCCATTTCCTCTCTGCCTGGGCGCTGTGAGAGGAGCCCTCACTGCAGAGCTGGGAGTTGAGCCCCTGCCCTCTTACAAGGGAGGTCCCAGGGCCTTGAGTCCCAGTGTAGCTCCTTTGCATTGCACTCTCCAACTCTTTGCCCAGCCCAGACTTGCCAGGGCTCCCCACTCCAGGACAGTCTTTGCCCCTGTGGGCTCCTACCCAGGTATTTATGTGCCCTCAGTTCTGCATTTCAAAATTCTCCCTGGTCTCCCAAGCCCAGCAGCTCTCTTGACACTCTCTCCAGAAACCTCTGTAGCCTCCCGCTGCCCCCACTGCATCTCGTCCTCTCCTGTGCCTTCTGGCCTCCTCTTAGGGTGTGGTCCCTTGCCAGGAGGGACTATGGCGAGTCAAGCACGCTAATATTGAAGAAGCCGTCGCTCTGAGAGTCGTACGAGTGCACTGGCACTGCCCCCTTTCAGTTCTGTGCCCAGGTGCTCAGGTTGTCTCATGCCAGCCCTTTGCATGGGTCCCAACAGGCTGGAAGTGGCTCCCAGCAGTGGGGACCGAGTCCCGTTCATCTCTGTGTCCCCAGTGCAGGCACATAGCCACGCTGGACACACAGCTTCTCCTGGGCACCGGAGATTGCAGGCAGAGGGCCAGGCGCCAGCAATGAACTGTGCCGGTGCGAATCCACGATGGTTTTCCAGCACCATTTGCGTGCACTACACCAAACCCTTTAAGCGCATTATTTCTTCTAATCCTCACATTAACCTTTGAGGAAGGTACTATTATTAGCCCCATTTATAACTGAGAAAAACTGAAGCGAAGAGCTTAGTCACATGTTGAGGGGCACGTGGCTGATAAGGGCTGGGCTTTGAACCGGCGTCTGCCCACACCCTGTGCTCCGTGCCGCGTCTCGTGCCCACTGCACTGTGGGAACAGAGCCTGCCAGGGCCCTGTTCATCTTCGGTTTACTTCTGCCCTCATTCTGTCAACCTGCTGAGCTCCTGCCCGGAGAGCTGCTGGCAGGCGATCAGCCAAGGCTGCTCTGCACAGCCCCGGCCTACTGCGGGGTGAGGCAGCCAGACTCCCCAGCTCAGCAAGAGCACTGCGGGGCTTCGATGACTGGATTTCGGCTCTGGGTCCTTGGACGTCGCATGGATGGGACAACACACTGGGAAGTGTGAGGTTTACCCTGTGAATTACCAACTCCTAGCAGAGCTGAGGACATGACATCATGGCTTCATTCATTCGCTCACAGCCATTCCTGAGCACCCCTTGTATGCCAGGCTCTAGGTGTAAGGGTGACAAAGACACGACAAACACAAACACAAGAGGGTCCCAGTGGGGCACCGCTGACTCTGGGAGGACGATCTTTGCTAGGGGGTCATCCCGTGCCTTGCAGGATTGCAGCACTGGCCTCCACCCATGAGATGCCAGTAGCACCCCTCCCAGCTGCGACACCCAAAAAGGTCTCCAGGCATCGCCACGTGTCCCTGAGGGTAGTAAAAATCACTGCCATAGAGTCCATGGCAATCTTTTTATCTTCGGTGTTGGGAATGGCAGCCTGGCCCGCAGAAGTTTCCCTTTCTTGGGCTGCAAGAAATGGCTTGTGTTTCTTCACGTTAAGGGCGATTCCAAGGATGTGGGGTCTGGTCCTCCAGACACCACAGAAGAGCTCGTCCTGTGGCCCTGAAGACGAGGGAACTGCAGAGGCCCCACCCGCCCCTGCTTCCCTGCCACCCTTCAGTCTCGGGCCGCATCAGCCCCTTGGCCACCTGGACCCTTCTTTACCTTGGGCCCAGGGGGCTAGTGCCAGGAGCGACAGAGGCAGGTGCTTTCAGAATGGCTGGGGAACTGACTGAACACCCCACAGACAGAAGGATGACACTCTTTGCTGACAGGATTGAGCATAGACCAAGCCACTCAGCTCTGCAAAAGCTCCTAAGAGCCATCTGAGAAGCCACCCCCATTTTTCAGATAAGGAAACTGAGTCTCAGAGGCATCTGAGCATTTGTCTGAGTTCACACAGTTTGTGAGACCCTTGCAGAAGTCCCACAACTGGTTAGTACAGGAACCAGGATTCAAATTCGCCCCTCCCTCTCTGCCCTAAGCCAAGCCCTGGCTTAGGCCCACCTGCCCTGGGTCTACCCGCTGGCTGTGCCCAAGACACTGCTGCTGTTACGACAGACAGGTCCTGGGGTGGGGGCCCAGGGCCCAGCACATCCAGGATGAGGCCCTCACAGAAATTGGGGCAGAGGGACAGGCCGCAGGAGGAGGTGCAAGAGGAGGAAAGGAAGGAGGAAAAGAAAAAGAGGAGGAGGAAGAGGGAGCCTAGGCAGCTCCAGCCTTGCCCTGCCCTTCCGGGGGGCCAGGCTCCCAGTGACTAAGCTCCGAGGGCTGAGAACACCCCATGCCCTCCCCAGGGCCCAGCACAGCCAGCTCTGGAGGGAGGGTGGGGCCTGGCTGCATACTTTCCAGGTTAACATCTGGTTTCATTTAACCATCTCCTGCCCTCGCAGTGCACTGTGTGTGCGCACGCATGCACGTGTGTGTGACTTCAGATCAGTGATTCTCGGCTGGGGGGTGATTTCCTCCCCCCAGAGGACATTTGGCAATGTTTGGAGACATTTTTGGTTGTCACGCAGAGTAGGGTGGTTACTACTGGCATCTAAAATGGACAGGACAGCCCCCACAACAAAGAATTCATCAGAACACAGTGTTCAAGGCACCAAGGTTGAGAAACCTTGGTTAGAGGCTGGAGGAAGATGCTGCATCGCCCCTACCTGGTTCCCTCACTTACTCCTCCACAGCACAGGAGCAAAGAAGCTTACGGGGCAGGTAAGGGTCTCACCAGCCCCTCCCCTCCCTTCAGAATCCCACTACTCTATTTTCATTTGGGTTTTAAGCTAAAGCCAAAAGAAGAAATCTGGACAGAACTATCCCTCGACCATCCCCATCCCTGCAGGCAGAATCTGCCAAGGCCTTTTAGATGCCCACGTACATTAGTGTGTGTGCCCCCTGTGCCAGAGTTAGAATGGGGAAGAGGGCGACCCCAGAGGAGCGGGGTTTTCTGAGTAGAGCAAGATCTCATTCGAGACACTACTACAGGTCTTCCAGGAAAGCAGGCTGTCCTCTCAAATCCTCCAGGCCCACAGGAACATGGCCTTGCCTCGCCCACGCCCGCGATTCCACCCTTACGCCTGCTACTCAGTGGAAGGCCTTATGCCCTGTCGAAATGCAAACAGCACTGGGGCGAGGCCGCTGGTGAGGGCTCCGGGGGCCTGGTGCTGTGGAATGTGCCTGGCCTTTGGAGTCTGAAGATCTGAGCTGGGGTCCGGGCCCCGCCCTGACAGGTCAGGCGACCTTGGGCAAGTTGCTGAACCTCTTTGAGCTTCAGTTGCCTCATCTGCAAAATGGGGATAATGAGGCCGTCTACCTCACTAGCCTGCTGTGGGGGCGTGATGGGTGGCGGGGCGCAAAGGCGTAGCGCCAATAGGCATCGCGGCCAGCCTCCCCCAGAAGTTCCTCCGAGGCAAAGGTTTAGGAAAGCATTTGCCCGAGGGGGTCTCAGGGGCTCTGCAGGGGGTGGGCGGGGAGGCTGAGAGTGGGCCCAGCCTCGTGGGGGCCAGGTAGCATGGGGCCTAGAGCCAGCTACCTGGGTCCAAATTCCAGCTGCCCCACTCACCAGCTGCCTGCTCTTTGGGTAAAGTATAACGCTCCTACCTCGATTTTCCCCAGGATAAACGGGAGCAACAGCAGGATCTGTCTCACAGGGTTACTGCGAGGATTTAATGGGCCACTCCGTGTAAAGTGCCTGGACCTCTTAGGCACTTAGATAAACTTTAGCCATTATTACGACTTATCACAAGTTTGCTGGGAGAAGGGGTCGTGCAAACCCGACAGTCAGGAGACATGTTGGGGAAGTGAAGGGGCGAAGGCACTGGAGGAGCTGGATGGTGTCCCGCTCCCTCCCTGCCTCTCCCCAGGGGAGACAGCAGAGGTCCCAGTAGGGAATAACACTCAGGCGGTGGCACCAGCCCCTCAGCCTCTGTACGAGGGCCCAGCTCCCAGCTGTGCAGGCGGGCCTGGCTGGGGCCTTCGGGCGCCTTCCTGCCATTCAGGTGTCTTGTACCTCGGGTGCCCTGCTCCAGCCTGTGATGTCATCTCACCTTGCACATCCTTGACCAGGGCCCTCCTTGGTGGTGAGATGGAACTTCTGCGGGTCGGGCGCTCCAAGGGCTCTCAGGGGCTCTTGGGAGGCTGCTTGGAGTGCCAAGGTGAGGAGAACTTGCATGAGGCCCGGGGCATTGTGACACCTCTTGACAACACAATTCATTCTGTCTTCCCAGGGAGACGTGGGGTCAGCACACAGGGCCGAAGTTTCAGGCTTAGAAGGGTCTTCTTTTAACCTTGACATTGGTCCACTCTGCTTTTCCCACAAACCCTTAGAACCCACAAACTGTGGGCAGTGGGGGAGGTGGAGAGAGACCATCCTGGTTATTCAGGTAGCTCCAGAGTCCTAATGTCTCCCCAGGCCCCAACATGTCATAAGAAATCACTGGCAGGAAGGGCATGTGCCCTGCTGCCTGTCCACTCTGTCTATCTGTCTGCCTTCCAAATCAGACACGGGCGGCTGGATGGAGAGACGGACAGAGCAGTGGAGGAGGACAGGCAGGAGGAGGGTCTGGGTTGGTGATGGGTGGACCCTCCTGATTGGAGCCCTGCTCACCTCCTCAGCCTCATCTCTTGCTATGTTTCCCCTCACTGTTCATGCAGTAGCTAATTTCTCAAACGTGCCCTGCTCTCTCCCCTGTGAGCTTTTGCATATGCTGTTCCTTCTCCCGACTGCTTTGAACAGGGGGTTAGGGGATGAAGGGATGGGCTGCTAGGTGGGCGGATAGATGGCTGAATGTGGGTGGCTATGGGTGAGTGGACGGTTGGATGTCAGTAAATGGACAGACGGTGGATGGCAGAGAGCACAGGATCACAGGCCTGGGAGTTACACTTCCCGAGCTTGACCCTGGCTCCACCATTTTACTAGTGTATAATTTGGGGCAAATTAATTGACCTCTCTGTGCTTCTATTTCCTCATGTGTAACACAGGTAGTCTAAAAGTCCCTACCTACTAGGGCTGGGCAAAGCACTTAGGACAGTTCCCGGCACAGAGTAAGCACTCAATAAATATTAGCTGTTATTATGTGTGGGTAGGCAATTGGATTAATGGGGAAGTGACTTGAATGGGTGGCTCTGTCCCCATCCTCAAAAGTCAGCCTCCCCGGCCGGGCGCAGTGGCTCACGCCTGTAATCCTAGCTCTCTGGGAGGCCAAGGCGGGCGGATTGTTTGAGCTCAGGAGTTCGAGACCAGCCTGAGCAAGAGCGAGATCCTGTCTCTATTAAAAATTAGAAAGAAATTAATTGGACAACTAAAAATATGTAGAAAAAATTAGCCGGACATGGTGGCGCATGTCTGTAGTCCCAGCTACTCGGGAGGCTGAGGCAGGAGGATCGCTTGAGCCCAGGAGTTTGAGGTTGCTGTGAGCTAGGCTGACGCCACGGCACTCTAGCCCAGGCAAGAGTGACATTTTGTCTCAAAAAAAAAAAAAAAATATATATATATATATATATATAAAATTCAAGAGACAGACATTTTCTAGCACGAAGAACTCAGACAACACAGCACCCTAATGGTTGGGAAGAAAGAATGATTTCACAATAAAATAGAGCATCAACATAAGAAAAAAAAAACGTCAGAATGGAAAAGGCATGAAAAAAATGACAAAAATTGAATACAGTAAAATATAGGATCAAAAGAAATCTTGCAGAAGAGAATCCAAATGTTATAAACACAAAATAAAAAAAAAACTAGTGAACAAAAATTGGGGGGAGAAGGTTCAGGAAAAAAAATATCCCTGCTGATTTCCTCATGTCTCACAGCACAGAGCGTGAGCTTGAATGGAAACATGCTTAGAATAAAGCGACTCCAGCTCCTTGCTTTTCATAATCTTTTTTTTCTTAATCTTAGGGGCGCTTCTAAAAATGATGGTTTTTTGAGGCTCTGACGTTCGGCCGTTGTTTCTGTTTCACTTTAGGCTTCTCGTTGTTGCCGTGAAATTCAAGCAAAATTCAAAAATTTCGCTTTAAAGGGAACTATGTCAAATTATCCCATTTTATCAAACTGTTTCTATCCATATATCTGTATATATTCCTAGAAAATTTGGGTTTGGTGGATGGACCAACACCAAATTTTAACAATTTTTTTCTGGATGGCGAGATGTTGAATTGCATGTAAATATTCTCTTTTTCTTTTGTTTTCTTTTTGCTTCTTTTGCTTGAATTGTTTATGATATGCATTGTTTGTGTAAAATCAATAAAGTCATTACTCTTAAAGGAGAGAGATGGGGATGGAGGGAGGGAGGGAAGAAAAACCATCAAAGCTCTGAGGCCAGCGTGGTCAGAGCCCTGGGCCGGGAGTGAGAAGACCAGGCTCTCCATGGCCCTGCCGGGTGGCCTTGGGCAAATCTCTCCCTGTCTCTGGGCCTCAGTTTCCCCTATACATGATGGGAGGTCCTCCACGGAGCCTGCCGGCTCTGAGTTTCCGAGGCGTGGTGAACTCTTGGTAGCAATGGCAATAAATGTTCGCATACAGGTGTCTTGGATAATATGACCTCATTTCCTTTGCGTAGATACCCAGCAGCGGGATTGCTGGGTGGAATGGTGGGTCTGCTTTATTTCTTTGAGGAATCGCCACAGTGTTTTCCACAGAGGCTGTACTAATTTGCAGTCCCACCAACGGTGTATGGGTGTCCCTTTCTCTCTGCATTGACACCAGCATCTATTGTCTTTTGACTTTTTAATCCTAACAATGGCCATTCTGACAGGGGTAAGGCGATATCTCATTGTGCTTTTAATTTGCATTTCCCTGATAATTAGTGATATTGAGCATTTCCTCAAGTTTGTCGGCCATTGGTCTATCTTCTTTGGAAAATCTTCTGTTCATGTCTTTTGCCCACTTTTAATGGGGTTGTTTGGATCTTTCTTGCTGATTTGTTTGCGTTCTTTGTAGATTCTGGTCATTAGCCCTTTATAGGATGTATAGCATGCAAATATTTTCTCCCATTCTGTAGGCTGTGTGTTTGCTCTGTTGATTATTTCCTTCGCTATGTGGAAGCTATTTAATTTAATCGGGTCCCATTTATTTATTTTTGTTCTTGTCGTGATTGTCTTTGGGGCCACCCGCACTCAAATGTTTATCACGGCACAATGCACAATCGCGGAGATGTGGAATCAACCCAAGTGCCCATCAATTCATCAGTAGATTAAGAAACCGTCTCATATATATGTGTGTATACATATGTATGTGTGTATACATACATGCACACGCACACACGTGCACACACCATGGAGCACTACTCAGCCATAGAAAGGAATGAAATCATGTCATTTGCAGCATCTTGGATGGAACCGGAGACCATTATCCTACGTGAAGTATCTCAGCAATGGAAAAACAAACACCGCATGTTCTCTCTAATAATTGGGAGCTAACTGATGGGCACACACGGGCACAGAGAGGTGTAAAGGTCATCGGAAACCAAGAAGGGGGTAAAAACCTACCTATCAGTACGACAAACACTATTCAGATGACGAGCACATTAAACGCCCCAATCTGAACATTATAAAAGGTATCCATGTAACAAAAATATTTGTACCCCCTTAATATCTTGAAATAAAAGACAGCAAGGGCAAAGTTACAACAGGCACATGGCACTAGGCTCCGTGTTGGAGGCTCCCGCCCACGTTGATTCCCCCAGTGCCCTCGCCGGGCCAGTTCCCCACTGCTGCTGTTTGCAGGTGACGGGACAAGCTCGGGGGGGTTCAAGGCTTGCCCAGGGGCACCCAGCCAGGGAGTGAGTCAGAGCCGGGATCTGAGCGCTGTCCTGTCCGCTCGAGAGTCTTACCCTCAACCACAACACCCTCAACCGTCTTCCCCCACATCCTCCCCGCAGCCCTGCACTGAGAGTCAGCGCAGTGAGTGAGACGGGGCGTGAGGCTCCCAGGGGCCCCAGTGGTGGGGCGAGAAGGAGAGGAACCAGCCTGCACCTTGCCAGTGAGCCTGCCGAAGCCCCGTGGGGTTCCTGGCACACTCCCAGCCTCCCTAACTTGCCCCGGGGGCTTACGTCTCCCCCACAACCGCAGAGAGCTGAATGTGGCCCAATTCCGAACACCCTCAGCCCAGACCCTGGCGTGCCCCAGTGTGTAGAACTGAATGAATATGAGAAAGAGTGAATGAATGAAGTGTGTTCCATGTGCCTGGCAAAATATTCTTGGCTCTGGGGCTTCCAGGAACGTAAGGCAGGCGAGGTCCTGTGTGTGTGGTGCCCCTGCCCTGCCGGAGCAGACTTCTAAACAGAGGACGCAGAGGCCGTCTGGGCAGGGGCTGGGCGTTCGGTGACATCAGGCTGCCTGGGGCAGTCCCTGCCAGTCAGAAGGGGCTGATCCTCTAACTAGCACTAAACGGCCCCTGTCCAAGCTGATTTCTTCAAGCGACTGCCCCGCATGGCATTGTCAGGTCTGAGCGGAGCCGACGTGGGGAAGCTCGGTGCCCTCTGGGGAGGAAGCAGCCCCTTCCCCGCCGGAGCCCATGCAGTGCCTGGATTCGACCTGGCCCCCAGCTACCCCCTCTGTAACAAGCTTTCCCACGGGGTCCTCACCTGCGGCTGAATGTCGTGGACCATTTTGTTGGAACCCAGAACCCCCTGCTACGGCCGGACCTGGGCGCAACACCTCAGGGGCTGAGGGCCGGACGTCCTGTGCAAATAAGCCCCCTCCTCCCCAGCAACCAGCCCTGGGGCTCGGTGAGCTCAGCACAGCAGGTCCTGGGGGGCCCCATCTGCGGGACCATGGGCTCCCCTTGTTTTTTATTTGCATGATTCGGAGGCCACTCAGGTGCTCAAAGTCGGTAAGTCCAGGCGGTTTCTACGCCAACTAAGTCTTCCCTTGGAAAGCAGGTAAGTCGTGCACCCACCACGACCCTCCCGCTGATCCCGAGACGCGGGGAGGAAGGAGATCACGCCCCCCATTTTCTAGTGGAGAAATGAAGGCCCAGAGAGGGGAAGCAATTTGCTGGAGGTCACAGAGCACCAGCAGCTGAGCCGCTCCCATGGACTCCTGGCCCAGTGCTCTCCCCACTGTGCCATGACGTGGAAGCTGGTCAGTCTTTTCCTCTCCTACTGAGGTCACTGAAATGTCACCAAATTGTCACAAACATCAGGAGCCAAAGGAGGCAAGATGATCACATGCAGAAAGGAGCGATAATTTGACGATTCTCCAGAACTCTCCAAATGCTTGAAAAACAGTCTTTGAAACTGCTCCCCTGCCCAACACGCCACCACACGTGTCTGAAAGTCGCAGATCGAGTGTTTTCGATATTTTCAGGAGCTCCGTGTCGGTAGCTGACGTTAACATCGTGCGAGAGACAGGCACCGCGGAACAAACGCAAAACCGATGCCATCTGCCTCCAGGAAACTACTCGAGACTCCAACATTGCGGAAGCCTGACGCCGGCAGATTCGGGAGCGGCAGCCCCCACGGAGGCAGAGAGGGACGGGAAGCGAAAAGACCTGTTTCTGGTCAAGAGAAACCCTCCTCTGACTGTCGAAAAAACAAAATCGGTGAGGTCTCTGAATGATTCTTCCTCTTTTAAAACTCTCAGCCTGAACACAAGTTTGTAAGACAATCATCCCACTTGGCAGCCAGGGAGGCCTGTGGTCAGATAGCAGGGGGGACTTCCTCGGGAAGAGGCGTGGAGCTCAGCAAGAGGTCGGCCAGTGAGGCTAAGGTCAATGCCTTTTCTCCCAGGACCATTCTCCTGTCCTGAGGCAGAGGTCTGAATACAGCAGTGCTCGGGGGGCCAGGGATTCTTGGAAGACTGGCTCAGTGGCCACGCCCAGCAGAAGCTCTCTGGGAACCCGGGCAGCAGGGACGGTTAGGAAGGAAACGGAGTGTCACAGACTCACCAGGCAGAGAGCAACTCGGGCCCAGGCAGCTCCAGAAGTCCAGGCCTCAGGCTGCGTGTGGGCCCCGAGTCGGCCCTCGGAAGGCTCCCCGGGGAGGAGGCAGCAGAGCCCTGGACGCCCCGCGGCTGTGGCCACTTCCGCTTTGGAGCTCCTGACCACGCCAGAGCCTCCCAGATGGCGGCATCCCTTGCAACCTGGCACCGTGGCTACTTGTGTACATCTGTTTCTACGGTAGCCCATTCCCCAGCCCTAATCAGGATACAGGGTCTGACGAGAAGATGCGTGAATGGGAGGAAGAGACGGATTTTAAATCTGGAGAACTCGGCCCGTGGGCTGTTTTCATGCTGTGTTCCCAGGCACATCCGAGCAGCTCTGCACCTCCAGCTCTCCCGGGCATCGGTGCTGCCGGATGAACCGACCGCAGGGCCCCCCACCCCACCCCATCCCGCCTCCTCCATCGGCCCAGACCAGGGTCTCCCCTCCCAGGCGGTGCTGACCACTCTCCCCCACGCCCCCTCCTCGGTGACCACCCCCGTTCATCCTCTCAGCAGCCCGGCTCCCCTGAGGACCACCTCGGTCTCTTGATTGGATTGGGGACAGCCTCGGTGCAAGCTGGTGACGAGTGACACTCACTGAGTGGTTGAATTGGAGCAGATCTCCTGAGGGACGGGCCACGACCAGCTGCAGTCTGTCACCAGGATTACAAGGAGCAAGGGGCCTCAGCGGCCGGACGGAACTGTCTCAGTGTGGCTATGACAGTCGGGACCCTTGGTGACAAGGGACAGAAACACAGCCCAAGCCGGATCCGGCAGAGGGAGGAGCTGTGGGTTCAGAGGCTGGAGCTCAGGAAGGCAGGAGTCCTGTGGGTGGCTGGGACCCCCAGGACTCAC
Source organism: Avahi laniger (assembly GCA_963575035.1). NCBI lineage: Eukaryota > Metazoa > Chordata > Mammalia > Primates > Indriidae > Avahi > Avahi laniger. The sequence continues at coordinate 24,003 of CAUYSK010034116.1, read as the reverse complement.
CTCTCACCCCCATGTCCCTGGGGCCACCGGCAGCAACATTCCTGCAACCTGCCTCCTCTGTGAGGCTGGTGCAGCCACCGCTCCCCGACCTCCCTGTGGAGGTGAGGCTGGGGTGGGGCCTCCCCTGGGCTCCAAACCAAAAACCCCTGCTGAGTTGTTAGCTTGGGTCGTTGCCCCTCATCCCCGGGGAACCCCTGGTGAGCGAGCGGAGGCGTCCCCCAAAGGGGAAGGATGCTGCAGGCACAGAAGAGACAGAGACAGCCGCGGGCCAAGTGGAGGATGCCGCGGAGCAGGGTGGTGACCTTGCCACACGTCTGGAGACAGTCAGGGACCCCTTTCGCCCACAAGAGCTGCCTGGTGAGGACTGTGCGGGTTTTACTATCTGAATGGGCGTTTTCCTGGCTTCGTCCCAAACTGCAGAGAGGCTGGTGGGTGGGGGGCAGATGGAGGTGCCCCCCCTGCAGAGGGACGTGCCCTGAGCAGGAACCTCCAAGCCTCAGCCTCAGGGAAACACAAAATCGCCGGGCTGAGCGTGTGGGTGGGAGCCGGGGAGAAGCTGTAGAGGGTGTGTCCTTCTGTGCCCTGCGAGTCGCTGGGTTGGGGACCGTCACTCATCTTCATGGCTGGGCAGAGCCCCCAGGCAGAGTCGCAGGGACAAGAATAAGAAGCTACAGGTGCACGAGGACCGTGGGTGACAAGGAGACATGAGGCACAGGAACGGCACCCGCGCAGCCTCCACGCAGCCACTTTGAGGGGCTGAGGCAGACCCAGGAGACAGGGAGAGCGCAGCTCCCCCTCTAAGCTTAGTCCCCACGGAGAAGCCAGGGCCTCACCCAAAAATGGCCCAAAGTCACTGAGGGTAGCTGGGTGCGTCCCCTTGGCTCCCGCCTGCCGTCCCACGGTGAGCACGGGACATGCCCAGGTTGGCGGCTCAGGAGGGAACTCGTCCGTCCCCTAGGTCTGCGCACACGGCAGGGTGGGGCACGGACTTGATCTGCCATGTTAAATCAAGTCAGATCATTCTCTTCTCTGTATGATAATGTTCTTTCCTCAAAGGATCACACGAAGGGAAAGTGTTGGGGACTTGTTAAGACAAAAGCTATTTTCCTCACTAGTATTATTTTTGATGAGCTAAGTGGTGTCGGTTTTTAAATTGCAATCGAGAGAGAGAAAGCACACGCACACAGAGCAATCGGCAATTTTAATTTCCAACGGTTGTGGTTGTGAGCGATGCTACCACGCTGCCCGTAGCTCCCACGGCGGTTTATGCTCATTTGCCTAAAAGCCAAACCCCGGCTTCCACGCTGACGGATAAAGAGACGTCTTCGGACAATCAGAGCAAATCTTGGGCATCTCCTGCCCCTCCCTGGAAGGAAAACGTCCTGGGCTTCCCTCGTCAGATCGTGGGGGGCTCTGGGCCCTTACTGGGGAGCGGGGCAGTTTGGAGGGAGAGGTCAGTTCTGACCCGCCGCGTCCCGACCCGAATAGAGCAACAGGAAGGCCCCGTCACTCCCCCAGAATGACTCTCCGCCCCAAGAACACGAAATCCTCCAACACAGAACATTCAAACGGATGGCGCCAACCGGCCGATATAGGCTCTTCAAAAATAAGCCCCATTGTTCCCCAGCCGCCTATTAATAGCTTGAAAAGACAGCTGTTCCTAATTTGGTCTCCTCCAATCAGGAAATCTTCCCTCGCTTCCCTCTGGGCCAGGACGAAACCCATCAAGCTGCCACATTTATCAAGCACCAGGCGCATTCCGGCCCCGAGCTCAGAGCTGAGTTCCCGATCTGACCCGAGCACCCAAAGGCCCCGGGTCCACACCGAGCGCGCACCCTTCCTCCGGTCCTGACGCCCTTCCGCGCTCAGGCAGCACAGAGGCCACTGAGAGACCCTGGTGTCGGCCTGGTCCACCCCCTCCAATAGCCGCTCTGTCCCCCAGGGGCGGCTGTTCCCCCAGATTGTAACTCCACGCATAGCTGCCTTAGACTCGGCCAGTGACGGGCAGCTCACCACCTCTCAGAGTGACCCTCCTCATCCCTGAATACCCGTGACTGCCAAACACTCCCAAACCACCCCACGTTCTGCTCTCTAGGGCCACGTGCAGCAGGTCGGCCCCTCTCACTATGACAACCTTTCACTACTTAGGTAGAGATGTCTGCCTGTCCCCGCGACTCCTCTCCGGTTTGGATGCCTGGGTGGCAGGGTCTGCTGTGGGCCCAACACCCAGACAGGAAAGCTGAGTCCAGTGACGCAGAGCTACATGGACGCTCCCTCCTGGCAGGGCCCCCGGGTGTCTGTGTGTCCCCTCAGCGGCCCCCACGCACACTCCTGCAGCTGCAGACCCACCATCCGGGCTCACCGCACCCCGGGGCCTTTGCCCGGCTCTGCCCCTGCCCGGCACGCCCTCCCCTGGTTTCCACAGAGCTGTTTCCCACCTTGCTGTCCAGGTGCCAGACCCCCAGAGCACAGTCCCCGGGCCTCACGGCTGACTCACTCCCATCGCCCATGTTTACTAGTTTATTACCCGTGTCCCCCTCTAGAACGTAAGACCACGAATAAGCACAGGGTGGGAACTCAGTGAACGGGTGTCGTCTGAATTAAAGAATAAAAAAAAAATTCCAGGCAGAAGTAGCAGAGGCTGGAACCAAGACACCCAGGGAAGCTGTCAAGCCTACTGGTTCTGGTTCTAAGCACAGGCTCCGGCGTGAGGACGACCCGGTCACCGGCTGTGTGGCCGTGGCCAAGCCTGTGACCCCTCTGAGTGTTGCCTCTGTTATCTGCAAGAGAGGACAGCCACAGATCTGCCACGCACCTGCCTCCCAGTGTTGGGGCAAAGCGGGACCAGCAGGCACATGCAGGGCGAGCCCTCCACCTGTGGGCCACGGTTATTAGTGGGGACTCGGGGCCGCCCCGTGGAGGGAGGGGAGCTGAGACAGGTGACCTCGAACAGCACATGGAGCTTCTGCCCTGGGCCAGCACGGTGGGCGGAGCTGTCCGGGTTTGCGCAGCTGAGAACAGAAGAGCCAGAAACAGGCACCACTGAGAACCCGCCTTGACTCAGCCGTTTCCCGCCTTCCTCCTGCTTTCCAAGCACGGAAGGGCTCTGGGCTCACGGGGAGGGCAGCAAGTCCTCCGCTGTGTCTGTCCCCCGGGGAAAAGGAGGCCGGTGGGAAGGGCCAGGCCCGGCTCCTCAGACAGCCCAGCGTCCCTCCCCTCCGCGAGTGCCGGCTCCCGGGTGGGCGAGCAGGAGGCCCGGAGAGTCGGCTCCTGACGGGCCTCACCCCCTGCAGCTCCTGGGCCCAAGCCAAAGCACTGCCGTCAGCCCCCGGGCCCCAGACACAGCCGGGATTGTGAGCCCGTGGCAGGCAGTGAGCCACAGCTGAGGGGACAAGGCCCAGCTGTCCCTGGGGACAAGTGGGCGGCTTTCTTCCCGCGCGAACAGGGAAGCTGTGTCCTTCGGGGGAGAGAGGAGCGGAGGGAAAAGGCCAGGGGAGGCCCAGGCACGGCTGTAGACTCCCCCTCTCAGGGTCCCCCGTGCCCTGGGGCCAGGTGGGGCCGGGACGGGGAGTCCGAGGCCCGGCCTCCGGCGCTGACCCCTGTGTGACCTGCTCTGGCCTCAGTTTCTCCACTGAAAAAGAGCGAGTTGGAGAATTCCCCTACGTCCTAGCAGAGAGCAGCTTCGAGGAAGGGTGTGGGCGCTTCCTTGAAATTCAAGCTCCCGAAAAAAAGGAGGAAGCAGGACCCATGGCACGGGACAGGGGGCCAGACAGCGCCAACGGACCCTCTGCGGGGAAGGCGGGGAGCGCCCCGTGTGCCTGCCTGGCCTGCAGAACAGTGTGGCACCCATGGCCCCAGGAGGGCCCCCGGGAGCAGGCGCTGGAGGGAGGTTAGCATCCGCTCTGCCCCAAGGGAGCCCGAACGCATCATCGCAGAAGGTGTGGGCCCTCGGAAGCCACCTCTGAGAACCGACGGGACGAAAACGAGCAGAGAACGGTGTCCACGGTACGTCCCCTCTCCCCTGGGCCTTGTCATTAATCACACCCCTCATTCCTTGGAGCTGAGACGGCCCCTGCTTCCATGATAGTCTCAACCACACAGGTGCACACGCCCGGGTCGGCCAGGGCAGGATCCTCCCTGGGGCTCCAGGACTGGACGGGGCCAGGACCAGCTCCCTGTGCTCTGGGCCCTTCAGGGCACGCAGGTCCCACCCCCCCAGGAGGGGAAGTCCAGGCCCTCCGTGGGAGAGGACAGACGGACGGATGGACGGCCGGCAGGGCTGGAGGACCAAGCGGTCAGTGCATCGGCGAGAAGCAGAGCAGGGCCTTGTTTCAGCTGAGCCTTATTAAAAGCAGCAACGGCTGCTATTTAACGAGTGGCTCTTAATGGGGCTAAAGACCTGCACAGACAGTGCCAGGACTCCTTCGGCAGGAACTGGGAGGACCCAGCTGGAGCATAAAATGGAAAAAGGACGGTCGTGACGGCCACAGAAATGAGGGGTACGGGGGGCAGCTCCCTCCCATGTCAGGGGCCAGGACACGTAGGAGTCACCGCTCTGTCTCTGCTCCGGCTCCTCCCCAGACGGCGCGAAGCCACCCGGCATCCTGCAGCCTGCCCTGTTGGGACCGGGGGGTCCTGCTTCCCCCATGACGCCAGTGGACTCCATGTCACCGGGCCCGTAGGGCCAGATAGGACCCCGTGCATCCCTGGACCTGCTCCTGAGGTTGGGGGCCAGGGGTCCTGATTGGCAAGGCTGGGGTGCTATTTCCACGTCTGAACGGGGGTCCCAGGGGGGCAGCCACGCTGGCCCGGTGGGAACCAGGAGGAGGTGTGTGTCCCCACGTGGAAAATCCCACAACAGCTCTGGGACACGGGGTGGCCGGAGGGCTGGGCTCTATTCTATGCAGGAACGAGGGCTGAGAAACCTGTCCCGTCTTCTGTCCTCAGGGACTGTTTGTTATTCTTGATTAAGATGTGTTTGACAGGCCCATTCATGCTCCCGGAGAGCCACCTCTAGGACAGGGTGTCCCTGCCTCCTCCAAGCACAGCCCCTCTCCGGGGTCACCCCGCAGAGCTGCTAACGCACCCCAATGGGCGCGGGCCTCTGTGGGCAGAGCCAGGAGAAACCTCGGACGCGCTTTAACAGTAGCTAGACGCCGTTAGCTCCCGTTTTAATTTAACAAGCCCGATTTTATAAATAAGAGTGAATTTTCCCAGGCTATTATTTCTAATTATGCATTTACACCAATTCACATCATGTGGTTGATGAAATGTTAATACCAAAGGCAATTTTCTGCTGACGGGTGGCATGGAGAAGAGTTTCTTCACATTACGAGTCAATATTTTTGGAAATAATTACCCGGTTGCTCACCAGAGTCTGAACTGACTATCCGAGTGGCTGTGTCTACACGGCCCCCACGTGAGACGCTGAGAGAGGAAGGAAGCCCGAGGACAGAAGGTCACACTGAGCGCTCGGGACCCTGGCAGCTCCGACCGGCACCCGTGCTGGCTGGTGGGGCCGGCTCGGCCTCCGTCCACCGTGGGCTGCACGGGGCCCTTTGATTGCGTCACTAAACTCCTCCGGAATTTAGTCTTTTCATCTGCAAGGTGAGAATGATACTTGTCACTCACTTATTAACTCAAGAAACAGCTATTACAGAGCTACTGTGTACACAGTAGGTGCTCAATAAATGGCACACACGATTATGAGGATGAGGAGGACACACAAGGACATTTTAACAGGTGGGGCCAGGGGGTGTCCTGGCCGGGTGACGCTGCCACAGCAGCAGAGGCAGAGAGATCAGGGGTGACTGTCTGCAGACAAGCCGGAGCCCCGAGGAAAGGGCCGGAAGGATCCGCTGGTTGGCACAGGGAGGAGCTTCTTCAGGGGGAGGCGGCTCTGGGTGACGGGGCGGTGGGAGAGGTGACAGGCGGGGCTGGCATGGGGACTGGGGGGCCGCAGAGAGAAGTACAGACCTGAGAAACATCCCAAAGGTATAACGAAATCACAGGGCGCAGCCCTGGCCCCGGGTGTGGGAGAGAAGGGCCCCTCCTCCGGGCTACGTGGGGGAGAGGAAACCACCGGCTGTGTGGCGGACAGGGCCAGGCTGGTGAAGGAAACCACACGCCTCGTGGGGACATTGAGAGGTTCCCTGGTGACACCTCTGCAAAGCCCACGGAGACACAGGACCACGTCGCCCGGAGCTAGAAGGCCCGGCATCGAGCCGCAGAGAACCCTGCACTCAGGGCTGGCAAAGACCGCAGCCGGCCGGTGTCAAGGAGATGAGGAGAGACAGAGACTGTGTCACGGAAGACCAGGCGCGCCCAGCCGCGCTGCCCGTGCCGGAAGGTCAGGATGGGATGCACGGTGCACCCTGAACTTGAGAACACCGAGGAAGCTCCGCTCAGTGGTGGGGCAGGTGGGCGCCAGGCTGAGGAGCTGGCGGGCGGGAAACGAACACAGGGACGACACACTCGTCCCGGCACCTGGGAGGTCTTACCGTGGAGGGGAGGAGGGGCGGGGGCAGGAAGTCGGGAATGAGACAAGCCCTCCGTCCTCCCCAGCCTGGGACACGCGCTCAGAGCAAGGGCCACGCGGGCAGCTCAGGGACCTACGGGAGGAGCCTGGCTCAGGCTGCCTCCTCCCGTGTGGAGCTTGGTCTCCTCGTATCTTAAAGGGAGAGGAGTCCCGGAAACAGGGTTGCCATGCGGGTGACAGGAGGGAGCCCGACCCGCCCTGCTGCGCGACCCACCCTGAGAGCGCGCACGGACGGTCCCCGCAAATGTCTTCCCTGCAGCCAGCTCCGCCCTCCACCGTGTCTGGGCTCCAAGGCTCCAGTGCCCGGCACAGGTGAGAGGGTGATTTGAACCCAGGGCAGGAAAAAAGGGCCAGATTCAGAGACAACATCCTCACCCAAACTGGAAATGGACGAAAATCTCAGGCGAGTCTGAAAAATCCACTGGGGACAGAGCACGTAAGTGTCCCTCAGCCGGCACAAGGGGGCCACCCCTGTCACTGCACAGATCTCAAGTAAGGCCAGAAGAGAGCGGCGAGGACACAGCCCACAGGGCCCTCTGGCTGGGCCACCCCCAGGGTATCCTGCCCCAGGGCATAGCCGGGGCTGGGGAGAGAGGCCACGCTGGACAGAGGCGGCCATCCGGACCCCCGGGAGCCAAACAAAGCCTGCAGGCCCAGCTGGTGTGTTTTGGCAGTAGAGCCAACGCACGAAATTACATTCTGCATGAGACATTCAAGACCTTGACTCCACGGGGCAACGACAGGCCAGAGCTGAGCACGGCCACCGCCAGGTGGGGCACGAGGGACCCAGCCCCCCAACTCCCCAGCATCTCACAGACCCGCCTCTCCACCCCGGTACCCGTCTGCCGGGCCGTGCAGACCTGCAAACCCACGTGCGGGGCCTCGGTCCCCCAAGGGAGGTCTGGGAGGCAGCGTCCCAGGCAGCAGGAGTGGGGAGGGAGCCCTCTTGCCACGCAGGCAGGTCGGCCCCTTTTCCGTGACGAGGGCCAGGCCTGGCAGGTCCCTCTGGCCACCCCGCGCCTGCCTGTGTAGATGGGGAAGGGTCACTGTCCACCTCTCGCCGAGAGCAGCCCAGTAGGACAAGGGGCTGCTCTGAGCAGTGAGGCAGGGACAGAAGTTGGGCTCAGATTCATGGTCCCGCCTGGGAAAACGTGCCCTTAGGAAGCGGGGGAGACAGGAGGGGAGGAGGGGGAGGGAGGAAAGAGGAGGAGGAGGGAGAAAGGGGAGGAGGGGGAGAGAGAGAGAAAGGGGGGGAGCAGAGGCCTCAGTTTCCTGTTCTCCCTCAAGGGAGACCCACCTACCGGGCTCCAACTGGCCTCGCAGCCTTTGTGTGTCTACACGGCAGCCTGAGCACATATGCACGCTCTGCACGCACACACGCCGTCTGAGCATATGCACATCATTACACGCACCTGTGCTGTCTGCTCACGCCAGCTGTCTGTCACTCATCGTCTACCAGCAAATACTACTTGTGCACACGCGTGTACACACACGCACGTACACAGGCACACGCGTGCACAGTGGGCACCCCCTCCCCACACACGCCCTCTGCCTACACCGACTAGCACCCACTCATACACACGGTTGTACTGTCTGCACGCGTGTGCACACACACACGTCTCTGCTCACACACTGTGCGTGTGCCCACCACCTGCGTCCTGAGGACACCCCCTAGGACCCCAGTCCCCGGAAGAAAGGGTCAGGTGTAGAAGGTCGGGGTCCGTTTGGAGAACGCTGCCTGCACCGATTGACTCTGAGGGCACAGGCTGCGAGACCCCTGGGAGAACACCCAGGTGGGGTTGGCGATGCTCGAGGCTGGGCCCAGGTGTGGCCCAGAGACAGGAGGCAGGTGTGGGGGGAACCGTGATCCTTTGTGTCCGGCGGGTGCACTCTGCCTCTCGTCTTACCATAAGACACCCCCCCAGCCCTGTTCCCCACCGCCCACCCCTCCCTCCCCTCAGCCTGGCCTCCCTCTGCCCACCCCAGCCAGGGAGGCCCTGGGGGCCAGGCTGCGTCTCCACCCCTTCCTGCCACGGTGCACGCCGCTGTGATCACGTGGGCCACCCTGCCACAGCAAGGAAGAGAGCCCTGAGCCACCAGGGTCCTCCTGGTCCAGGTTTGCCTTCCACGACCCACCCTGAGCCAGCAGCCGGCAGTGCACACGCAGGTGCCCCCAGAGGCTCGCCAAGCTGGGTCGGGTTTCTGGATATCACCTCTCTGCAGTGGCATCGGACCAGCTCAAACCTCGACAAAAACCCTTGCACCCATTCTCCCCGCTTGCCCACGGCCCCCCGTCCTGGAAGGAGCCAGACGGCGTGTGGCTCTCCCTGATGAGTGTAGGAAGCCGGCCAGAGAGAGAACAGGGACACGGGCCAGCACGGCCCGGCTCCAGGGCTCTCCCCGAGCAGAGAACCTTATGCAATAGCTTTTTTTTTTTGGAAAGGGAAAAATGACATTTTGAAACATCACTGTGAAAAATTAAGTTAGGTCTGAAGCATCAAAGACGTTTTGCAAATAAAACCAGGGCCTTTTGCAGCTGGCGACTGCCGAGTCTAAACGCCAGGCGCCCCAGCCCAGCCTGAGGCCCCGCGGGAGCAGGACTGTGTCTACCCAGCACCGTTCCCGGGCTCTGGGGACGGGAGGGCCAAACGTGCGCAGGGCAGGCTCGGTGACCTTTCGTCAACTTCGGACAGGAACACAAATCTACCGTCACTCCACGTCGGCCTTGATTGGATCAAAATCCCATCGGAAAACAGGGGGGAAAGGCAATAAAACCTCCGGAATTGATATTAAACCACTGACATTTCACAAGCCGAGCCGCGCTGGCAGCTGCCAGTCCGTCAGCAGGAGGGACTCCAGGGGCGCGTCAGGAGCGAAGGTCGCGCAGGGCCAGGGAGCCCTCCCCGGCTCCGGCGTCAGCACTGGGGCGAGTGGGGCCCAGGCAGCCGTGGCCGGGCTGCTCAGGCCGGGTGGGAGCCCCTGCGTGGCCGCCTTTCCCTCTGGCCCCTACCTGTGCGTTTGCCCAGGTGTGCCCTCTCCGGCCAAGCAGATGCACTCACCTCCAGGGCTGCCTGCCCAGACCTGCAAGACTCTGACGCCCACGATGATGTCAAATCCTGAGCTCCTGACTGTCCTCCGACCCCAACACCGGGCCTACTGCAGCCGCAGCAGGGAGGGACCACACCGAGGATGAGCCTCCTTTGGAAGACCGGCCTGGCCCGAGAACTCACCAGCAGCCGTGAGCTGCCTCAGCTTCCTGCCGCCCTCTGAGCACCTGCCCCAGCCCAGGCAAGGCGTCCGGGCAGGTAGGAGGATGAACCAGGCACAGCTCCTGCCCTTGAGGGGCTCAGAGCGGGCATCTTTTTCCTCCAGGTGCCCCCACCTGGGCAGAAGTGGGGAGGTGGGCTACAACGAGGCCAGGACCCAGCGCCCGTCCCCAAGCACCTGACCCTCACGTGGGCCGTGCGTCTCCCAGCATGCAACAGCCCCACGCACGGACCCACGTGTGCACGCAGAGCAGCCCCGCGCCGCCTTGCAGGGAAAGCACGAGAAGGCAGAAGCTCCGTCCGTGCTCAGGGAGGCCCAGGAAGCCGCTGCCCTCTCGGCCCACCCACGCCAGTGCAGACCCCCAACCTAGCAGCTTTCCCGCTGAGCCCAGACGCGGCCTCAGAGCAGTGGCCCGTGGTCACTGCCGCCGGATGAGCTCCCTGTCTGGGCCCTCCTGAAATAAGGGCTCAAAGCCAGACACGGGGCTGCTCTCCGCGTGGGGACAGAAAGCAGGAGGGAGGAGGAGACCTCGGGGAAGGCCTCCTGGGGGGAGAGAGTCCAGCTGGCCAGAGCCACCGGGAGCCGGGGACAGGCCGATCTGACGGTGCCCACCACCTGGGGACCGGGGCCGTGGAAGGGGACAGAGCCAGCACCCTGACCCAGGCGTGGAGCTCCACGGTTGGGCCGAAGGTGAGGCTTCCGCTGGACCTGCAGGGCCACTCAGCCCAAGGAAGTATCCCCTCGGCCTTCAGCGCCGGCACGAGTGCCTGGGAGCCTCCTAGGGGCACAGTGCCTCCCGCTGGCCCTGGCTCCTGAGGATGCTCTGGTCGGAAACTTCTAGGTGGTAACCCAGACAGACGCAGAAGGACACCGGAACCTTCCGGCTCTGGGTCTGGAGCCATCCTTCAGCGTGACCGGCACTTTCTGAGCTGCTCCTGGGACCCAGAAACTCAGGGGACACAGGAGCATCATCGGTGACATGAGTCTGCCCTATAACGGTTTGCAAAGCGGCTTCCCGGCCGTCAACCCGCACGGCCCTGAGAGGTAGGGATCCCATGGCCCTCGGACCAGAGGGCCAGGCTTGGTGTGGCGGAGAAACAGCCAGGACCCGCCGTGGCAGCCTCTGTGTGCAGGCCTCAGCCTCCCCTCCCTGCCTCCACCCTGTGCTCACGCTGGCTCCCTAACGACACAAGGTCGACCCTGCGGAAGGCTGGTCGGTCACAGGGAGACCCAGGCTGGCAGGACTGGACACCAGGAAGCCACCGCAGATGCCGCTGGCCCCCAGAGCATCTCTGCCGGGATCAGGAAACAGCATCCTGGCAAGGGGGCGACTCCTCCGTCGGAGCCGGAGCCCTGACCCGACTAAGCCCCGGCCATTATTAGCTGCACCGTGTTTTCTAATCACCCTCTCACCGTCAGAGTGAAGAGAGCACGTCGGGGAATAACAGGAGTTTATCTCAAACGGATCGATCCGCTAAGATCCGTCGGGCCCCAGCCTCTTAATTTTCCGTAATGTCAAAGCAATTTTTGTAAATATACAGTCTGTCCTCTACTAAATTAAACTAATAGATCTAGTGGGAAATACAACCCCGAGTGAATTGAGAATATTAAAAATAAAAAAATAAACTCCCCCTGGGTCTGTAAGATTTATTTTGGAAAACGATTAAACAACACACACAGGCTGCAGTAAGATCCATTCTGGGTTCTGGCTCCCCCTTCCCTCAATAGCACCAGCCTCCCCAGCTGCCAGACACGCCCTGCAACGCCCCAGACTGTATCTGCACAGAGCCAAAGCCAGCAAGGACAGCGCTTTAAAATTTAAAATGCAGACCTCGGCCATCCGTCAGTACTGCACCCGGGTGCTAAGCGATCGGCTCTCAGAATCAATCCCCCATTCGCCCTCCGCAGTCACCCATTTTACATATGAGAAAATTGAGGCTCCGAAAGACCAAAGCAAGGCCAGGATCTGAGCCAAGCTTCCCCTGCCCTGCCCCGCTCTGCCTTGCTTTGCTTTTTGCTCGACCGTGCGTTGAGACACACATCCCAGGCCACGAGGCAGGACCTTGCTTGGGTGACGCGCAGCAGAGACAGCGTCCGGGTTCTCCACGTGGGGAGGCCGAGGAACCAGGAGGGTGGGCAAGGCACTCTCTGGTCCCTGGGACGTGGGCACCGTGGGATCCCCGAGGCCCTCACTCCTGCACTGGCAGGAGGGTGCTGGGCCCACCAGGGCCACTCGGACAGCAGAAAAAGAGGAGACGTGAGGACCTGGTACGTGGTCTGTCCTCCGAGCCTCGGTCAGGAGGGCTCCAGGCAGACACCTGGCCCCGGCCCCCAGCTCCCAGCCCCTCCCTTTATGGGACTGCGGTGTCCCGGCCCTCACCCCACCTGCCACCAGGCCCGGACGGCCTCCTCATCCCCAAGTGCAAAGCCTCAGCCTGCCCTGCCCCTCCGCTCCACCGACGGTCCTGTGGCCGTGGACTCCTCTGCACCCAGTGATGACACAGTCCCGGCAGTGACTGGCCAGGCCCTGGGTCCCGGCAGTCTGAGTCCTCTCCCGACTGCTGGCCGAGCCCAGGCAGATCGCAGGTCGGGCTGCTCTGCCCAGCGTACACGGGCAGGGCAGACCACCTCCCCGAGGGGCCTTGGAGGTGGCTTGGGCAGAAGGGTGGCTCTTGTCTCCACGTCACGTCGGGGCTGGAGCCGCGACCCCCACCTCCCGGACGCTGGCAGTCCACCCTCTGTCTCAGGCTCTCACTCATCCCATCCCCCTCCATCAAGCCCCCGCCAGGCACACACAGGGCCGGCCCCGCCCCTCGCTGACCTGACCTCCGCCCTTGCAGGGGACTCTTCCTGGGGCTGGACTTCAGGCCCTTACCCCCAACACTGATGGCAGGTGAATGACGAAACCGGCCAAGAATAAAATCGCCTATAAATCTGATATTTTCCTCCCAGCCGCTGCATACGCAGAGTGCTGGGATTATTGATAGAAAACTTTATGGCTGGGCTGCGTCTTAAAATCAAAATACATCACCCAAAATCAATGCCGGTGTGCGTGGCACCGGGAGGGCCGGGAAGGTCAGCCCAGCCAAGAACACCGAAACTCAAACTCCAAGAGGACCCGAGCATTAAAATAAATAAATTCTGAAAGTGAGCTCCAGGAAAAACATTCACTTCGGGCTGTAATTTCAGGGAGCTTTCACGGGAGGCTGGGCAGTCTTTTTACACAGCGCTTTTGAAAGTGCCTCTGGGAGCCCAGAGAATCCATCGCAGGACGGTATTGACAAGCGCTGCGGACCCCGACTCGCACACAACAAGAACAGGGCGTGATGAGCAAAGAGAAAGAGCCGGGACGGTGGGCACAGGGGAGCCAGGCCCTGGCAGAGGCAAGACCACAGGCATGGCCAGCTGGGCAGGTCGGGGAAACTGAGGCCCCACGGGTCACATTACAGGACTCGGCTCCAGGTCTCTGCACACGGCAACACACGGGCATTTCAGGGAGGGAGGGAAACCTTGCCAGGACCCACTGATGAGCAGAGAGGGCCGGGAAGGAAACAGCCGTGAAATCTCTCTCGTGTACATCAGCGGGAACCTGCTACACTTCACGCTCCGAGATTCACTCTGAACAGGGCACCTTTGCGGGACCCCAAGGGACACCCACAGTCGTAGGGTGAATGGCCGTGTCCTCAGAGACAAGTCTCCCTTTGGGAGAAGTGATTCAAATATTCCATCACGGACGCCTTCTTTAAAGCCTCGGATGGAGAGGCCACGTCCTCCAGGACACGGTGGGAAGGAAGTTGCTCCCACCAGGGAGGAGGGGCCAGGCGGTGGCCTCGGTCTGGCTTCAGCTCACCGGTTCCCAAAATGGACCGGGCCGTAAGTTAAAGAGACGAAAGTCCCGCCCTGTCCACTGGGAAACCCCCACAAAGGGGAGACAAAGGGCCCCCAACTGCGGTCCCAGTTGAGACATTTGCTGTACCCTAACCGTGAGCCAGGCCCGACTGGAAGTTAAAGGCACAGAGAAGGTTCGGCTGCTGGGCTCACCGTCCACAAGAGGAGGCAGAAAGCAAACAGACCCTTTCAACACAGCCGAAAAGGCAGGACGAGACCGAGAATCTGTCTCAGGCTGCTTCTGGCTGCCACTGGCCAAGGGCAGGGGCCTTGTTCTCCACGCCAGCTCCGGGTATTAGCATCGGAATCTTGTCTGGAGCAGGAAAAAGGTGGGCATTTGGGCTGGAATCTGGACCCCCAAAGACAGACAGACCTGGGTGGAAGCCTCACTCGGCCACTTACTAGCTGTGTGACCTCCGGCAAATTGCACAAGCTCTCTGAGCCACTTCATCCATACAATGATGTGAAGTCAGTGTCTACCCCATAGAGTTGTTACAGGGATAAAATGAGTTTGTTCATTTACTCCACGAATATCTACTGAGCTCCTACTCTGCTCTAGCCCCTGTTCTGGGTGCTGGACACACATCATTGAACAAAGCAGGCAAGGAGTCTTACAAATCTTGGACAGGAAACACAATCAATAAGGATATCGTACCATATGTTGAAAGGCGGTTGGTGCAAAAGACAAAAGAAAAAGGGAAGCCCGGGAAGGGCCTGGGAGTGCTGGCTGGTCTAGGTGGGCTTCATGGAGAAGGCGATTTCCCAAAAAAAGCCAGACATGATGGAGTTGGCCGAGCAAGCATCTGGCAGGAGGAACAAATCAGTCAGATGTTCATGCTTGTGCAAGAGCCCTGGGGCAGGAGCACACCCACCCAGGGGTTGCACTGTAGGGAGGAAGACGGTGTGGCCAGAGGAGGGTGACCCAGGGAAGACAGGAAAGAAGCTGGAGGCAGAGGGGCCAGACAGGCTGCTTGACCTTGCCAGCCACCGCAAGGCCACTGCCGTTATGCTGAGTGAAACAGCAGCCACCACTGGGTTTCCAGCCGTGGAAGAGTAATCTGATTTCTGCGTGACAAAGATCTCTCGGTAGTCACGCTGCAAGGAGTGTGTAACAGTGCCCGGCACATGCAAAGCGTGCAAAAACACGCGGCTACTACTCTTAGTAATAACAACCGATGCAGTGGGCAAGAAACACTTCACCTCGCGAGGTGGTACAGACCTAGAAGACCCACAGACCTTACAGGTAACCAAGGTGTGACTCCCTCTAGCTACAGGAGTTCTCCCCTTGAGCATCCCGGATCACCAGGCGTTAGCCTTTGCTTGGACCTAGTGTCCGGACAGGAGACGGCTGCCTCTCCAGGCAGGCCGCCCGCTGCATGCTGAGCTAGCTCTTGCCATCGGAACCCTGCTGGAGACAGTCCCCAGATGAAATGTGCTGTCCTGGAATCCCACCGGGGTCCGGAATCTTTGAAGGGCAGTGAAAGTCTGCCGTCTCCCTTCAGAGGACAGCAGTGAGCCCTGCAGGGTCTTACAGCCGTGGGTCCAGAGGGGTTTCTAAGGGCAGGTGGAATTTCTAAGGGAAAGCTCCTGGCCAGGGGTGATGAAGTGACAGAAGGCAACGTCCTCCTTGGGGCCCCTGGAGAGGAACTTCGCATTGCTCCTGGCCTGCACGTTCTGGTTGTTCCTAGCAGGAGACCTGGCCAGCAAGGCCTTGCTTAATGCATGAGAGGCAGCGGCCCAGGAGTGGGGGTGACTCCCCGGCCCACAGATGAGAAAACCAAAATTCAGGCGCAGGAGGTACCAGGGCGTCGCCTAGGGGCGCCCCGCTCGCCGGTGGGGACCACTTAGGGCCCGCAGCTGCTTCCCCTCTGAGGTTGCGCTGCTGGCAGCCTGGACCAGGGTGGTGGCTGCTGGAAAATATTTCCCCTCTGGGTTTCCTTCCCCTTGGCTCCCCGGGAACCCTCTGGCGCTGCCTCCAGGAGGTTGGTGAGCAGGGAGCGCAGACGCGTGAACCCACCCGGCTGCCCCACCCCAACCTCAGGTCAGGCTGAAGAGTAGCGGGCGGGCGGGGGAGGGGCAGAGATATTGAAATCAACCAGCCCGGACTCCCAGGAAAGGGAAAGAGGAGAGACTCTAGAACCGAGCTATTTGGGACTCGCCCCTGGGGTTACGCATCCGTCCGAACCACTCGCGCACTCCAAAGTACCCTCCGGGACCTCAGGCTGCACCCCTCGGATGGCTTGGGAGGCGCAGGCTCGGGGTGAAGGCTGGGGCGGGTAACGGGACGCAGGGTGTGCCCCAGCGGGGGATGGGCTGCGGACGCGGGTATGGACCCAACCTCCAGCTCCCGCCGCCCTGGGATCCCCCCTTTGCACGGAGCAAAGAGGGGCTGCAACCGGCGACAAGCGCGCGGAGACGCGGGGACCGGCGACCCAGGCGCAGGACCCCGCCCCGCCCGGAAACCTCCGGGGCCTGAGTCGTGCCCGGCGCTCCCACCCCGCCCCCACCGCCTGCGCCGTCACTCACGGCCGCCGCCGGCTGGCTCGCGGGGCGCTGGGCGCTCACTCCTCGCGCGCGCACTGCAGACTCCCAGTGTCGCCGCCGTCACCCAGCCGCGTCCCCGGCCCGGCAGAGAGTTCCGCCCTTCTCCCGGTCCCACCCGCGCGCCATGGCCCGGGCGTGGGCCAAAGGACGGTGCGGCGCGTTGCCCAAGCTGGGGTAAGGAGTTAAGGCCCGGGAGCCGCGGGAAGGGCCGCGGGACACACGGGAACAGGAGCGAGCGGCCGTCTCCAGCGAGCGATGGAGACTGGGAAGATGCCAGGGAGAGTTGGGGTGGGAGGACCCCCAACCGCAGCGGCTGCGGGGAGGGGCGGCGCGGTCCAACCGGAGAGGGGGTGGTCCCCGGGAGCGACCCCGCGGAGGAGAGGGGCGCGCTCTGGGGCGGGGCGGAGGGGGCCGTGGCAGGAGAGGGGAGGCGGGGGCGATGCAGTGGTGGAGGCGGCCCAGCGCCCGGCCGCTGACCACCCCCTCCGCACCCTCCCCTCCCCCTCTCCCCGCCTCTCTCGGGCTCGGGTCCGCCACGCCGGACCGCGCTCCCCGCGCCGCGCTGGGTCGGACGCCAGGTCTGCGCGCCGCAGCTGAGCGCCCACTCGCCTTGCGGAGGAAGCCGCGGAGAAACCCGCGGGGGCGGCGGCGGGAGAGCTCGCCGGGAGCCGGAGGAGGTGGCAGTCGGGAGCCGAACCAGAAGGAGACCGAGAGGCAGAAGCTCGCAGCTCCGAGGCGCGCACTCCCCGGGCCAGCGATGAGTCCCGGCGCGGCCCGGTCCCTGCCCGGACCGCCGGGCAGGGACTGAAAGGTGGACCCGCATCGTCCGGTGGACGCCGGGACAGAGGGAGGCACTAACGAGCCTCCGGTGGGACCTCGCCCCTCGCGCACCCAGCGCAGCGCCCCCCCGGAGCCGCGCCGGGCAGACCGGCGAGGGAGCGGGGCTGATTGGCGGCCGGCGGCCAGGGGAGGGGGCGCCGTGCGGGGCCATGGCAGGCTCCGACGCGTCCTAGCCCGAGCCGGAGCCGGAGCCGAGCCCACGCTGCCGCCGCCGCCTCTCAGCGCCCGGGCCCCCGCCGCCGCCGCGCCGCCCGCGGGAGATGGAACAGCGGAACCGGCTCGGTGCCCTCGGATACCTGCCGCGTCTGCTGCTGCACGCCCTGCTGCTCTTGGTGGCCCACGGTGAGCGCGGGAACTCGCTGCCGCGGTGGGTTCGGGGGTCCTTGCTGGGGGCTGCTGGAGCCAGCCTGCGCCGGCCGCCACCGAGGCGGAGGAAGAAAAGGGGAAGGCTTCATGGTCTGCTGCAATCCCGGGGTGCAGCCCAGGCGCGGAGGGGTAGGGGAAGGAGAGCAGCGAAGGGTCCCCGCAGCTGCGGCGCCCGCGTCCCAGGCGTTCGGAGTCCGGCCGGGGCTCGGCTGCGGGGAGGAGGCCTGCGGGGAGCGGGAGTTGGGGCGCCCCAGCCTGGATCGGGTCGAGCTGGGGAGACATGAGCTGTCCCGCCGCCCGCCCGATCCGGAGGGAAGCAGTCCGCAGCCTGCTGCGCCCTGCAGCTGCTCGAGCGAACTTTGCTAAGCCTGGGCCTGGGCCACGGAGTGGCTGGGGGCGGGCGGGGGGCGGCACATGGCCACCGGGCCGGCACAGAGCGCCCCGCCTTGGGTTGCCCCAGGCCTCCGCCCTACAGCTGGTCACGCCTCCCCACCCCCGCCCCCAGCTACATTCACTGAAGTCCCCAAAGATGTGACGGTGCGGGAGGGAGACGACATCGAAATGCCCTGCGCGTTCCGGGCCAGCGGAGCCACCTCGTATTCGCTGGAGATTCAGTGGTGGTACCTGAAGGAGCCGCCCCGGGAGCTGCTGCACGAGCTGGCTCTCAGCGCGCCGGGCGCCCGGAGCAAGGTAACCCTCGGGGCCGGCGCGCACCAGGCTCGGGCGGGGGGCTTCCTGGGGGAGGGGGCGGCTGGGCTCCAGGATGCGGGGCGCCGCGTGGCGCAGCCCGTCTTCCACACTGGCATCCTCACAGCATCGGAAAAGTCAGCTGTTGTTACCCCCAAATCCTGTCAATTGCTTGGAAACCCGGGGAACTCCATGCGCGCCTGGCCCCTGAAAGCCACGCCTCGCTCAGTTCTCCTGCTGGCTGGCTGTGAGCGGGCGCCTGGGGGGTGCGGGGTGGTGAGGGAGGACCACTTGGTCCCACCAGGCTCTCCCTGCCCTCTGCCACCATGGGGTCCCCAGGGCTCCGGGAAGGCAGCACTCTCGAGGCAGAGGGCCGTGTGTGTGCAGGAAAGCTGTCAGGCCACCTCCAGCTCCCACGGGAACAGAGGGGTGGCCTCCCTGTAGCCGAAAACAGGTCCCCGCCGCCCGTCTGCCTCATAACCCGCACCGTCTCCCGCACATTCTAGCGCGCGCGTGCACAGCGACACCGTCACGCCTGCCCGCATCCTCCTGGGTCCCGCCCAGAGCGACTGCTCCTGTCTCCCCCGGCCCTGTCCACACGCACGCCGGCCCCTCCATCCAGGGTTTCACGGCTGTCAGTCAGGTGCAGGAAGATTTGGAGGAACAGGGCGGGAACGGGGACGCTCCGCGGGAGGGGGAAGGGCCTTCCTTCCCACCGCGGTGCGATCTCGTCCCCGGTCTCCAGCCGGCAGGTGCGCGCTAGCGCGGCCACTCTGGCCAGGCACCATCCCAGTTCTGAACCCGCTTTCCTCCGGGTAAACTCCCGGAAATCCAGACGCCCCTCGTGTCCTGAACCCCCAGGCCCGGCAGTCTCGGGCCCAGCCCGCCTAAGGAGGGTCCCCTGCCCAAGGGCAGATCCGCGTCCCCCGGCCTGGAGACCGCGAGCCTGACGTCTCTTTCTCCCTTTTTGCATTTTAGGTAACAAATAAGGATGCAACTAAAATCAGCGTAAGTGTGGAGCCCAGCGCGGGCCGCGGGAGACCCCTTCCGGCCGCCGCGCGCCCCGCGGCTCCCTCCCGTTAGAAAGCGCGGCCGTGCGTCGCCGGCTGCTCCCTCCCCGGTAGAAAGCGGCGGCGGCCGTGCAGCGCATCGGGCGCCATCTGTCGCCAGTAGCGGGCTCGAGCTCTCTTTTGTGTAAATCAAAGGTCCAAGACCTGACTTCCCCAGCCCGGCTCGGCGCTCACCTGTAAAACCCTCCTGAGTCCGGACCGCGCGCCCAGGCCCCCGCGCCGCTGCTCGCCTCCCCACTGCGGGCATCTCTGCCGGCTCCGGGAGCGCGCGGCTGCTCGTCCTCGCCGAGACCAGAGCTCGGCTGCCCGCCCCTCCGCCCCGCCCTGCACACGCGCTCCGCGCCCGCAGGCCCCTCCGCGGCGGCCCTCTGCGTCCGCCTGGGCTGAGGGTCCGGGTGCAGGCGTTGCAGACTGCGCTGTGCGGGGGCGGGTCGTGGGGTTGGGAACTGGGAGGAGATGCGCCCAAGCTCTGCCAGCTGGAGCGTGGAAGTGCAAGGGCCTGGAGACGAGGCCTCCTCGTAGGCTCGTTTCGGGGAGGGGGCTCCCTGGGAGCTTGGTGGGAGCCGCAGAGAGGTTCCTTCCCTAAGTCTCCACAGGGGCCCAAGGGAGGAGCCCTTGGTCTGGGGCGTCAGGGAGGCGACCATGTGACAGGGTGGGTGCCCAGCAGGTGGCCAGGGGTCAGGCGGCAGCCTCAGGTCGCAGGCCTCCTTGGGAGGGCGGAGCTGCGAAGCGCGGGGGCCAGGGACAGCGGCTTTCCTTGGGACACGACCCAGGCCCTGTGGGTTCTGGATAAAAAAGAACGTTAGCGCGGGAAGGTGTGGAGCCCACGCCGTCCGCCGGGCTGCAGGAGGGACGTGGACCGATTAGGGAACAGGAGGCCCAGCCTGAGGTTCCTTGACGGCGCGGGAGCGGGGAAGGGAGGGGCTCTGCCACTCTGAACGGAAAGCCGCAGGGAGACAAGAAGCTGTTGGTGTGGGCGAGGGGGGCACACGATGGGCCATCTGGTCAAGACCACGCGGAACCGGCGACGCAACGCAAGGGGCAGGCGACCCGGCGTCCAGGCAGAGTGGAGAGCCCCACGGCCCTGGGGCGACACGGGGTGGAAGGAAAGCTGGGTGGTGACTGGGGTCGGGGGCAAGCTGGGGTCCACGCTGGGGCTGCGCGCCCGGCCCTAACCCCGCTCTCTTGCAGACCGTGCGCGTCCAGGGCAACGACATCTCGCACCGGCTGCGGCTGTCGGCCGTGCGCCCGCAGGACCAGGGCGTGTACGAGTGCCGCGTGGCGGACTACAGCGACGACGACACGCGGGAGCACCAGGCCCAGGCGCAGCTGCGCGTGCTGTCGCGCTTCGCGCCGCCCGACGTGCAGGCCGCCGAGGCCGTGTCCCACATCCAGAGCAGCGGCCCGCGTCGCCACAGCGCGGCCACCGCCCACAGCGCGGGCCGCGCCACCCCTGAGCCCGGCCCCGGCGGCGACAAGAGCCCACCGCCCGCGAGCCCGCCCGCCGCCCCCGGTCCCGGAGTCCCCGCCGCTGCCGCCGCCTCCGCGGCCCACACAGCGGCCACCACCGTCGTCGCCGCTGCGGCTGCTTCCTCGGCGTCGCCGCCACCAGGCCAGGCCGTCCTGCTCCAGAGGCACCGCTCGGGTAAGGGGCGCAGGCGGTGGACACTCGGGTCACTTGCGCGTATATCCTTGATCCTGGTTAAGCTGGGTGAGTCCAGAGCGGTGTCAGGACCCTCTCCCTGCTGTTTCCGTGACTCACCTGATGGCCTCTGGAACTGTTCTGGGCTGTATTTACGATTGGGGGGCTGCCCTGCTGGCGCCCACGGTGACACTCCAGGCCGGAGTGTGGGGAGACCACCTCTCTTGGGTTTGGGGAACTGGACCCTGAGGGCTGAGCTCCGACCGTGGCAACGGGCCAGCTTTGCACTTGGAGACCTAATCGTGGAGCGGGTGTGTCCCCAGGTGGGACATTATCACCTGGTGGAGGTGTGACCAGGTGGTGCCACTTAGACCGCGTTGGTTTCTGTGCTGCTTGGCTCCACTGAACCGACTTGGTCCAGGCCGCTGTGGATGGGCCTGGCCGTGTGGCCTCTGTTCTCTTCTGCTAAGGACAGGAGGGTCCTGGGCCCCGGCTCTGCCCCCTGCTATAAATTGTTGCTCCAGCTCCCTTTGGCTCTGGGGACAGGGGATGCAATAAGGACCTAAGCCATTCTTAGGAAGGCACCCAGCGGCTAAGACCTGCTTTCCCCCGGAGCTGAGAGGCTGGGTGGAGGGGAGTCGGGTCGGAAGGCCCAATGGCCAGACTTCCCTGGTGAGGCTGTTTGGGGACAGCCGGGTGCTTACGGAGGATGGAAAGCCCTCCCACCCAGTGTGGCCGCCGATCCCCCACACTCCCTCCCCGGCTCAGAGATGGGCCCGACTCCAACACTCTCTCGCAGTGTCTGATTTTAACCAGGTCACCCCCTCCCCGAACCCCACTCCTCAGTCCTGTTTGAGGCAGAGTCCCACAGAGAGCGGCTCTACTGGCCTCGCAGCACAGGGAGGCTGCGTCTGGGGACAGTTGCATGTGAGTCCTCCCAGATGTGGTGGTCACACCTCTACAGTGGCAGTTCCCAAATGCAGTCCAGCTGCTGCCACCTGAGGGGGCAGGCTTCTGGGCTGTCCCGCTGAATCCAGGTGACAGGCCCTCGAGTCACCTTATTGTCCCACTGAAGGTCTCAGCGGTGGGTGGAAACCTGCTGGTCTGTCCTGCGCATCTGTTCGGTTCTGTTCCTCATTCAGTTTTGCCCACTGGGGGGCCCTCCCCGGTGTGTCTCGGGCTGTTGGCTGTATCTGGAGGCCTCGTCCCTCTTAGACCCCACACGGGGACCCGCAGAGGGCCTCCCCCAGACAGCCTCAACTCCCCTCCCTGGCTCAGGACTCTCCACTCCCGTATTAATTTAAGGTAACACTGGGTGCTGGGGCAAACCCCAAAGTGTCAGTGACTTGGAACAATCCGAATTCATTTCTTGTTCACATCAAGTTCTGCCCTGGAGTGGGGAGGGTGGCGCTCTGCTCCGCGCACGCACTCGGGGACCCAGGCTGACGCAGACGCCGCCAGCTTCAACAGTGGCTTCCAGAGTCACGCTGGGACTCTGTGGCCAGCAGACATGCCCGCATTTCTTGTCCACCCCGTTCCCCGGGGGGATGAAGCTCCCAGGTAGACATCGTATGTGATAATGAATCAGCTTCTTTCCTACGAATTTATAGCGGCCCTAAGTGTGTGTCGTTCTCAGGTGGTTGAGAAAAGAGCCGCTCAGGTCACTTTGGAGGGGCTTCATCCCTTAGAAGGAAAGCTGGTTTTTAAGGGCCGGGCCTAGAAAGGTAAATACTACTCTGTCCTCCTCCATTGGCCAAAACTCAGTCTCACCGTCCAGCACAGCTGCAGGGCAGGCTGGAAAACATAGTACCTGGACGGATGGCAGCTGCTTTCTGTCCTCCTCTGTTCCCAGGGGAAGGGGAGTTAGCCACATCTGTCCCGCACACAGCAGACGTGCCGGGAAAGAGCTCGTGGACTTACAGAGCGATTGGCTTAATTCAGTCCTGGTTGGGGGAGAGAAGACCTTTCCACCCTATCTTCTTGGGCCCCAGCAAGTGAACATGTGTGTCCCAGGCTGGAATATACCTCTGGGGTATTCCCCAGACCGTGAGTAGAATCGCAAAGCAGAAGCTGAGGTGTGAGTTGTGTCTCTACCACTTACTGGCTGTGTGACTTTAGGCAAGTGACTTAACCTCTCTGAGCCATCTATAAAATGGACAGGGTGATCCCTGACTGAGGAGGGAGCTCGGTATGGAAATTGCTGTACGTATATGTTTGTTATTGTCACTGTGGCTATTAGCTGCTCTGGCTGGAGAGGAGGGAGTGGGGGAAATACAGCTAAGTGGTTGGCATTTGGAAGCTAACTGTGAAGGGCCTCGAATGCCAAGGGGAACCAACAGGGTCGATTAAAGCGTTTGGTCAAGGAAGAGCCACGTGAAAGAGAGCTTTGACAGTCCTCGCGAAATGGTAATGAGGCCAAGGTCGTGAGCTCCTTCCTGCCGGAATCTCCCTCTTCTCCTGGCCAGAGCCCAACCCCGAATCCAGACAAAGCTGACCTGACTGCCTGGCATAGCCGGCCAGGTCTCCAGCCCCCGTGCCAGCCACAGGGGTCGAGTAAGAGAGTGGGCGGATTCCGGGGCATTGCATCCTCAGGGCAGGAAGCCCATCCCGCAGGTGGGATAGACAGTGCCCTTCCTCCCAGGGGATACGGAGGATCTCAGACGGCACCGTGCCCAGGGCCACCCCAGCAGGGCACCCACCACCCACACGGGACGGAATGACAGTGCCCGCGTGGGTCAGGGCAGCGGCCCAGGCTGAGGGCTCCTCTCTGACTCCTCTGGAGTGGGGGCGGTGGTCACTGTTGTCCAGACAGGACAGCCAGCTGGGCTTGCGGCAGGGTCACAGGGCCGTGCCACCGGGATGGGGGTACGGTGGCCCCTGAGGTCTCTGCCACCCTGTAACCCTTGCCAGCTCCCGCACAGACCAGGAACTGTGTAGACACCTCAGAAAGAAGTTCCTCTCCAGCCCTCCTTTGAAACGCCCGGAACGGGGGAGCCTGGGTCCCCTGCTCTCCGTGTGAAGCTCTTAGGAGCCGCTTTGCCGTGGACACCTCTGTGTCCCACTCTGGGCAGACAGCAGCGGGTTTCGTGACCTCCGGTTCATAAACACACCCCGATGGCTCGACCCCACGGAGAACAGCATGCCCAGTTTTGTGTCTCACC
>CAUYSK010034115.1:0-12948 GCA_963575035.1 Avahi laniger | reverse complement strand
CTCTAAAACAACCACAAAGATTTACCTTTTTCCCCCTAATTTGCCTGTAAATTGGTTGTTTTATACATAACTTTAAAAATATTATGCCAAAGGTATCTTGGGTATGATCTGACCACCTCCCTCCTAAATTTTAATCCATATACCACAACTTTTATTAAATAATTCCATCTTGACTCATTGTTTTGGATTGTTTCTTTGAGTATATATTATTCTTATCTTTATGCTTCTATTTCAGGGCTTTTTTTTTGCTATTCCATTAATCTGTTTGACTGGACTTCTACCTCTGCTACATTTTATAAATTACCGTGTTTTATTTTGATATTTATTATTTAGTACATTTTTTCCTTTATGGGAGGTTCAGAGTGGGCATAGCAGTTTTTTTTTGTTTGTTTGTTTTTTACTGTTCTCAACTTTAAAACAAAAAACACCACAAATTTCAGAAAATAAAAAGAATCCCTAGGTAAAAGTCAAAGTGAACTTGCAATCTTACCAGTTAGAGACAACCTATTAAAAGGAATATTTGGTTTTTTTTTTAAGAAACAGCTGGGTGTGTTGGTTCCCAACTGTAATCCCAGCACTTTCGGAGGCCGAGTTAGGAGGATCGCTTGAGGCCAAGAGTTTGAGACCAGCCTGGGCAACATAACAAAACCCCGTCTCTACAAAAAATAAAAGAAATTAGCCAGGCATGTGGCATGTGCCCATAGTCCCATCTACTCAGGAGGCTGAGGCAGGAGGATCACTTGAGCCCAGGAGTTCAAGGCTGCAGTGATCCATAATTGTTCCACAGCACTCTATGCTGAATGCCAGAGTAAGACCCTGCCACCAAAATGACATAACTATTTTATCAGTTTTTCTTACCGCACAATAGATAACTTCAAAACCTAATGACCTAAAACAACCACCATTTATTGCTTTTCCCATTCTAGGATCAGCTGAGCAGTTCTGCTGATCTGGGCCAGGCTGGGCTGAGTCGACTTTGGTTTGCTGGTATCCTCTTCCAGCAGGCAGCCTGGGCTGTTATTATGGCAGGAGAGGGTGGGGGCCCACAAGGCCTCTAGGTGCTTGCTCTCTATTATTTGACAGATGTGATGGATTCTTTTGGCCAAGAATGGGAAATAGGCATCATGCCTTGATGGGAAGACTGGAAAGTCCTGTTGCAAAGAAGGGCCACTTTTGTAATCCACCCTCTGGCCCCAAAGATCCACATGCCCCCTGTATGCAGGGTCTCCGCTGACCACATCCCAGGGTTGCCAAACATCTAATCATAGCACCCACCTCAAAATCCAGGATCTTGTAGTCTACAGTAGGTCTAGAGTGGGTCCTCAGATACAGCTTTTCTTGACCACGAGTCCTGTGAGCTAAAAGACAAACTATCTGCCTCCAGCCCTGACACACACAGCATGCAGTGGTGAAACAGGCTGGGTAGCCATGGTGAACAAGCTCATAGGAAAAGGGGAATGGGAGCCACATAAGAGTCACTGCTCCAAAGCAATTTTTAGTTTTCTCTGGGCAAATGTTGCCAAGTACCCCAACCCAGTGGTGAGGAGTATTTCTCGATTACCCTCTATCCCTGCTCCCTGAGGGTACTTCCCAGTCCATTGATCTCCACCATTCTTGGCTCTGGCTCTCTTGGATTTGCTCTCTGAGACATCTTTCCTTTTCCATCACCTTCGTTGGCTACTTTTGAAGAAATGGCCTACATGAGGAGCTGAGCTTTCTTGGCCTGTTTCTTGACCATAATAGATAGGAGCCCAGAGAACTTTTTACAGTTTGAATGATCTCAGTCTCTTTTAGTCTAGGCTGGCAGCACCTTTACCAGTAGAATCCTTTATGCACTTTGTGGGCTTTCCACTTACTAGATACAGTTCCCGCCATGCTTCTAAAAGCCACACCCATTTTCAGTCATTTTTGAGACATGCTCCTCTCTCTAAATCTATCTGTTGGTTTGAGGATGAAGTTCCCATGGTACCATGCCTTTAAGCTTTCAAAAATCCCTTTCATCTAGTGAGAAGGATGACTAAGACTGCTATAATACTTCCAGAAATTTTAATAAATCATCTCGTAGCCACACCTTGATTTGATCTTTATGCCAAGCTCCTGTCTTTCTAGTAGTTTTATGGATTTGATCTGTTCCTGATTTGAGAGGCTGGAGATAAGAACTAACTTCATTTTCCAACATAGCCATTCCTTATCATGCACTCTATGTGCCCTCTGCATTTATTTGCAAACTGGCCACTTCTATTTTGCAATTGCTTATCATGCGAAGCTAGGAACTTGATAATAATACTTGATCTGGTATTTTAAACTTCCTGACTGGCAAAAATCTTATCCAAGTTCAAAACTTTATTGAATGCTTTTTGTTTTTTTATTTTCCAGACTACTGCGTGTGATAGTTTTACCAATGTTCTACCACCCATGACAGCGCCACCAGTTTCCAAGCCTTTATTAAATACAGTTGATTTTTTCAGACCCAGCTGCTATCCAGCTCTGAAGTCAGTGCCACAGTTTTAGATTTTGTTTCAGCAGTACCCCATTCTGGATACCATTTTTTATTAGCTACTTTTGTGTAACAATCACAAAATTTAGTGATTTGCAATAATAGCTTTTTGTTATTCCTAATGAGTATGGGGAAGGCTGATCAGTTCTGCTGATCTGGAGCAGGCAGAGGTGACAGGCTTGCTCACATGTCTGGACCTTACCTAATACATCTGGGCTGACTACAGTCCTCACACGGTCTCTCATCCTCTAGCAGGCAAGCCCAGGTTTGTTATGGCAAAATCAGGTTTAGAAAAACAGTGGAGACCACAGAATCCCTTGAGAATTAGGTATGAACTGACAAATGACACTGGCCACATTCTTTTGGACAAAGCAAGTCTCAAGGGCAGCCTGGATTTAAGAGTTGCAGAAATAGGCCTTAGCCTTTGATGAAAGGTGTTTCCAAGTCAGATTGCAAAGAATTGGTGGAGAGTTTTAGCTATTTTTACTATTAATCTACCATATATACAATGTTTTCTCATAAACTTTCATGGCAATAAACATAGAATTAGATCAATCTTAATGGATTCATAGTATTCCAGGCATGGATGTAACACAACTTATGTAATTAAACCCTTTCAAAGAAAAATTAAATATATATATGTGGAATATGTGAGGCTAAATATGTAGCCACAACACTGTCAGAAAGAGAAAGACTCAGTATAAAGGTTATGTCCAGGATGTGGCTATAAGTTGCTTTATTAAAACACGCTTATGAAAATATCTGAAAGAAATATGGCAGTCTAGCCTAAAAAGGTTTCTGGGAGCATAAAGTCATGGTTCAATGAAAACAATACTTATAGCAGTAAATGGTTCTGGAAAGAGAAGCATGTCTTGTGAATAATTGATATTAATGGGTATGAGTTTTGGAGCATGAAGTAAGATTATATCAGTAAATAGGAAGCCTACAAAGTGTTTAAAGAATTATATTGGCAAAGGTGCTACCAGCCTACACCAAAAGACACTATTCAATATTTGTACTCTTGAGTGATTTAAGTATAAACTAATTTTCAATATAAAATGTTTAGAAATACATTAAAATCATTTTAGATATGTATAAACTCCACTTTGCCACCTTTCCCATAGGAATCACTCTTATCTTTGATATGTACTTTTATATATCTTTTGATGTTTCATTGGATCATACATAACTACTCACAGAAAATAGGCAGTATTGTTTTGGTATACACATATACAGAGTATCAAACTGTATACAGTATATTGTTTAGCAAGCTTATGTTTTCACTTAACTTTTCTATTCTAGTTCAACACTGTATTAATTATCATGACTTTAGGAACTTTATATATTTATATGTATTATGGATATAATATGTGTGTCTTTCTGTGTGTATATTCGTGGTAGAACAAGTCCACTACTTTATTATTCTTTTAGAAAAAAATTGCCCTCTTTTCCCTACTATTCTGCTTTTCTATTAAAAGCTATCTCTTTTTCTTTAAAAAAAATGTTTTTTATTTTGTTACATTGGCTAGAACCTCCAACATAACTTGAGTTACAGCAGTATTAGGGAATATCCTTGTTTTGTTCCATTTTAAAAATGGGAGTACATGTAACATTGTATTATTTTTATATGTAAGATTTGGCACAAATCTTTGACTTGAAAAGTTTTACAGGTTTTATAGATTTAGTTTTATAGTTATATTTTAATCCATCTGCAGTTTACTTCTGTTTATCATGTGAAGTAGGAAATATTTTTCAATGACCATTTCTCATTATCATTTATTCAGCTATTCCAGCTTCCTCCTCCATCATTTAAAAGTTCAATTCTCTACCATAGTAAGATCTCATAAAAACTTGGATCTCTTTCAGGGCTCTCTTCTATTTCATTAGGCAACTTTGTATCCTATGTCACTTCTTCACTGATTTAAGTTGATCAAGAAAATGTATAATAAAATTGCTGGTCAATGCTGTGGCCAAGATTCATATTTGTGTTCTTATATTGTAAATGGGACTTCTTATCTTCATGGTGTGTGTTTTTCCAGCTATGTTCGATCACTCAGATGCAGGCACAGAGTAAGGGTGTTGGCTTGGACCAGTGCTGGGGATTGATTCAAGAGTTATAGTGAAAGATCAAGCAATGAAAGATGAATAAGCAAAAGTGAGAACAAGACAGGTACTGGACTATGAAAAAGTGATAATATCAATGTATTGGGGACAGGAATAGGAGAATAATAAAATGATTTACAATTAACTGGCTGGTGTTACTCCCTGGGGAGTCTATTTTAACATCCTTAATCCCCATTCCTTTAATATTTCCCACAATTCTCCTGTAATAATAAGATTAAAAACCACTACCACTTATTGAGCAGTAATGTGAGAGATGAGTTTAAATAATATTCATTGCATAGGTCTCATAGTTGCCAAAGTCTTATTCCATAGTTACAAAAATTAATAATAGATACTACTTATTAAGTATTTCTATTATGCCAAAGATCTTTAGTCTTAACCATCACAGTAATTCCATGAGAATAGTTATTCTTATATTCATCATATTAGAGTTTGAGGGCTCAGATTTGTTATACAATTTGCCTGAGGCATAAAGGTAATGGAACTTGAAAATATGGCCTATCTTAATTATGTTCTGGGCATTTTCCATGTGGTACTCATTAGTGATGTATCCTGTTCTCCACACCAACGAATTCTAACTTGTCACTGCTGGAACCCTCTCTGTGATCCTCCTCTCTTCTCTCAAAGACATTATAGCACAAGCTTATAGTAGTCTTTACATTTCTGTAAATATACTGTATAGTAGTCATGTGATTCTGTTTATCCTCCACTCATTGTAGACTTATTTATCACCTTAAATTTTTTTCTAGTTTTCTCTCCCTGGATACCAGTCCTCAATATTTCAGAATGTTTTCAGCCGTTACTTCTATTAAGCATTATTTTCACTTATCTCCAGTTTCTGCCATAGAAGTTTTATTTTTCATGGAATATATATATATACCTTTTTATTACTTTTTTTATTTTTCAAATTTGAAGTGTTTGTGTACTAAGGAGTTATTTCCAAAAAAGAATATTTTTGAAAAAGTATCATTTCCGTGGTATATAATGGAAAGATTAAAAAACACAGCTTTGATGGATCCACTTTCAGAAACCTATCTGAAAGACAACAGAGAACTGAAGAAGAATATTGCAGGCAAAGGAAAATCACCTTTGAAAAAAATGCCTACTTTTAACCAGCACCCAGCAGCAGCATACATTCTTAAGGCTTTTCATAAGACTTCTCAAGAGCTGTCTCAGATAATTCATACTAACAGGAGACCTTATGAAAGTAAGGAATGTAGAAAGGCTTTTAACTGTGAATCACAACTTACTCGACATCAGAGAATTCATACTGGAGAGAAACCTTATAAATGTACAGAATGTGGTAAGGCTTTTTGTCGTGGTTCACAACTTAATAGACATCAAAAAATTCATACTGGGGAGAAACGCTATGAATGTAGAGACTGTGGGAAGGCCTTTATTCAGCTGTCACTCTTTATTCGACATCTAAGAATACATACTGGTGAGAAGCCTTGTGAATGTAAGGATTGTGAGAAGGCCTTTAGTTGTGGCTCAGAACTTACTCAGCATCAAAGAATCCACACTGGTGAGAAACCCTATGAGTGTAAGGACTGTGAGAAAACCTTTAGTCATGGTTCACACCTTGTTCAACATCAGAGAATTCACACTGGAGAAAAGCCTTATGAATGTAAGAAATGTGGGAAGACTTTTAGACATGGCTCACAACTTGCTCGACACCAGAAAGTTCATTCTGGTGAGAGACTCTATAAATGTAAGGAATGTGGGAAGGCTTTTATTCAGCTGTCACACCTTATTCGACATCTAAGAGTTCATACTGGTGAGAAGCCTTATGAATGTAAGGATTGTGAGAAGGCCTTTAGTTGTGGCTCAGAACTTACTCAGCATCAAAGAACTCATACTGGTGAGAAGCCCTATGAGTGTAAGGACTGTGGGAAGGCCTTTAGTCATGGTTCACACCTTGTTCAACATCAGAGAATTCATAGTGGTGAAAAACCCTATAAATGTAAGGAATGTGGGGAGGCCTTTATTCAACAATCACATCTTACTCGACATCAGAGAAGTCATGCTGATGAGAAACCCTCTGTATGTAAGGAATGTGGGAAAGCATTCATCTGGAGTTCTAGACTCGCTCAACATCAGAAAATTCATATTGGAGGGGAAAAAAACTGTGAAAGTAAGCAAGGTACAAAGGTCTTCCTAGATGGCTTACAGCTTTACAATAGATAATTCATACTTTGAGTAACTCTATAATTATAAACACAGACAGTCCCCAGCTTATGGTGGTTTGGCTTACAATTTTTCAACCTTATGAAGCTGTGAAAGCAACACACACTCAGTATGCTCCTTGACTTACAACAGGCTTATCGGGATATAATCCCATAAATTGAGGAGTATATGTAATTTAGAAAAGCCTTTATTAGAGCTCACATCTTCTTCAACATCAGAAAATGCATACTTGTGTACTTGTGAGAAATATTGTGAATGTAAGAAATATGGGAAGGCCATTGGTCTTAACTCAAAACATAAACATCATGGAATTCATAATAGAGGGGAAAAGCTCTTATGAAGGTAAACAATGTGGGAAGGCCCAATGTTATGTCACAACTTAACAATGTACACAACATCAGAAATTGTATACAGAGTAGAACAGACAAATTGTGAAAGTGGGGATCACTTTATTCAGCACTCACCTACCAGCAAGGAATCTTTTTATAAGCCATGTGGGAAAGATGTTATTCATGGATCAGACCTGTTCAATATCACATATTTCATAATGGTGAGAAACCTGTGAACATCAGAAATACAAAAAGAAACCTTTCATTAAGATTCACAACTTACTCAGCATCAGGAGATTCATAAATTGATATAGCGATGCTTTCACTTGTAATGCATCAGTTATGTAACATTAATGAATTTACTAGAAAATCCCGTACATGTAAGTCCCATTTGCTTCATATTTATACCTTACTCAGCATTAGAAAATTTATTCTGGATAAATATTTGTAGAAATCTTTCCATCACAACTTATACTTTATTAAACTTGAGAGAACTCTTATATAATAAAAACCTTTCTTGACCCATGTTACATGTCTTGGTTCTACAACTCTCTTATTACTAGAACACTGAGTAGGTAGCTTACCTGCTCTGTTTCATTTGTGAACTGGAAGGAATGAAATATTTTAACCCATATATTGTCTGGTACGTTTCCAATAAATGTTGAAAATAATGGCCAAGTGTGGTGGCTCGTTCCTATAATCCCAACACTTTGAAAGAGGAGGAGAATCGTTTGAGGCCAGGAGTTTGAGGCCAGCCTGGGCAACATAGTGAGACCTCATCTCTACAAAAAAAAAAATTAAAAATTAGCCAGGCATTGCGGTGTGTGCCTATAGTCCTAGCTACTCAGGAGGCTGAGGCAGGAGGATTGCTTGAGGCCAGGAGTTTGATGTTGTGATGAGCTATGATCATGCCACTGCACTCCAGCCTGGATGACAGAGCAGGACTTGTCTCTAAAAAAAAGTTGAAAATATCACTACAACTTGTATTATTATTAAGCATTGAGGATGAATGGAGAATCCTTTATGTTTATTAATATAGCAAAGCCTTTTGTCTCATTGCATGTTAGAAAACTCCAGAATGCAACGAATATGAGTAGGCTTTTATTCAAATACTTTTTGTTTTTTCAGAGAGGATTTGCAATTTTTTCTACCATGCCCTGAAGACGTTAGCAATGAGTTTAAGTTAGAATTCATGAGCTGGGCCGGGCGCGGTGGCTGACGCCTGTAATCCTAGCATTCTGGGAGGCCGAGGCGGGCGGATTGTTTGAGCTCAGGAGTTCGAGACTAGCCTGAGCAAGAGCGAGACCCTGTCTCTACTAAAAAAAATAGAAATTATCTGGACAACTAAAAATATATATAGAAAAAATTAGCCGGGCATGGTGGCGCATGCCTGTAGTCCCAGCTACTCGGGAGGCTGAGGCAGTAGGATTGCTTGAGCCCAGGAGTTTGAGATTGCTGTGAGCTAGGCTAACGCCACGGCACTCACCTCTAGCCAGGGCAACAGAGTGAGACTCTGTCTCAAAATAAATAAATAAATAAATAAATAAATAAAATAAAATAAAATTCATGAGTTGTAGTTTTTCAGACCTTGAATGTATTGTGTATTCAGTTCCTAAACCCATGTGAGGGCCTACCTGTGACCGCTGATTCTTCAAGATGTCTTTCCTCCACTTAGAACCAAAGTGAAAGTTTATATTGTTTATTTCTGTCTTACTTTGTGGGATGAATTTTTTTCTGCTTCCCTCTTTCCCTAAGGATAACCATTTGAGCTTTTTAGTTTTATGTTTTCATTATCTACCAACTTGCCATAAGTAAGCCCCAGGATTTTTCTCTTTTTCCCTGAAGATATGTAGCTATCATGACAAAAAAAAACTAGGATACCAAGGATTAGTAGATACCCATTGGAGCTTCCAATAGCTATAGTCATTCCCTCTTTCAATCTATGATATGTTTTAAAGGGCTCTTTCAATAGATGTCTGTAAGAATTTTTTACAAGGAGTATTTCAGCCCACATAGTTCATCATATTGTCAAAAAAGCATCCCCCACTCTTTATCCTATTTTCTGTAGGGTTTTTAAAATAGCACTTGTCACTATCTAATGTATGCCTATGTGCATGTGTGTGTATACGTGTCGTATTTCTTTGTTCTTATTAAGAATGTAAGCTCTAAGATGGCAATACATTGTCAGCCTTTTAAATTGCTATTTCCACAGCTGTAGTAAAGGCCCTTGCCTTAGGACAATTCAAATTTGTCTAGATAGAGACAGGAAATGATGCAAAAGAGCAGGATAAATTAGTGGGAGAAAAGAGGCCTCCCTCCTAAATACACAGATTGATAGGTAATGTTTTTCACAGCACACTGACAGCAATAGTTCTGGTCACTGGGGCTGCTTAGAAACAGTAGAATAAATAATCACTTTGTATCACAAAAAAACTTTAGCAGATAAAGAAATGTTAATAAAACAAATTAGGAAACACATTTACCTTGATGCCCCATGAGTTTGCTAAAAATAAGAAAATGAAAAACAAGTCAGACCCAAGATCCTTAGATTCTCCTAACATCTACTGAGGCAGTAAGAGTTTCCAATGACCAGAGAGTGCAAGAAACTAAGGCAGTGTTCATATTCCTCCATTGGAGTCAGTGGATCCTGTCCACTGGTAGATCTATGTCCCCTATACACATCATAGGGTCCGACATTAATAGGTGCTTAATTTAACAGCTTAACGTGAATACTCCTGATTTCTGATTTCAAGCAAGACCCTGCACCCAAAGCACATAATTAATTTCGGCATCAGGGAAATTGCCCCTTTCAAGCCTGCAACAGAGTAGCATGGCAAGAAGGCAGGAAGTCCTTAGAGAATAGAACCCTCAGAGCTTGGTGACCGCAAATCAGGTTCTGGAAGGTGGTGTCCCCATTCTGCCTAAGTACCTGAGGGAAAGTCTCCACAAGGAAGACGGAGACGAGGCAAGAAGGGAGAGTTAACTTTGTTCCTTTCATGCCGATAGGAAATTAAAATACACATTTATAAAACATTTAATCATTTTCAAATACTTAACTTCGGACATGGATGAAATGACTTTTATTCAGTCACTTCTTTTTCTGGGCGACTAAATGTATTTTCACTTCTGGGAAGGAAAGATGTTTCTTTTATTCTGGGAGACCCAGCCTGATCAAAAGGAGGCAGCAATCAAGGGATGAGAGGGCAGTGTGATAATAATAGTTTAGCTCAGTAATGTCATCATAGGCACTGGGTGTCTGCCGTAGCATGATTACTGATGATTTAAGCCTTTTCTAATATCCTGCAGCAATAATTGCTATCTAATTATTGTTTACATTTTTGATAGTGTACCTGGAGGCTTAGTGAGTTCACTTCGGTATAATTTGTTCTACTCAGTGATGATCCAGCAGCAGAAAGATCCAGCAGCTTCTATTTCAAAGACATTCAAAGACATTCTGATGTAAGATCAATCAGGGTGAAAATTGTGGTGCTAAGTTTCAAATGTTTAAGTTGGAAGTTTTTCATTCATAAAAAATTGATTGATATGGGAGAATGGGCATCATGGCTCAGTGTATCACTGTCCATGTGTGGAGATGATGTCAAAATCTAAAGTTTACCTTATCATACTTTAATACGAATCCTAGTTTATTATCAAAAATGAAGCTGTTGGCCAGGCACAGTGGCTCACACCTATAATCCTAACATTTTGCTTGAGGCTAGGAGTTCAAGAGCAACCTGAGCAAGAGCAAGACTCCATCTCTACAAAAAAATTGAAAAATTAGCTGGGGATGGTGGCACACACCTGTAGTTCCAGCAGCTTCGGAAGCTGAGGCAGGAGGATCACTTGAGCCGAGGCCACAGAGTGAGACCCTATCTCAAAAATAAAATAAAATAAAAAAGTGAAGCTGCTGGATTTTTCTTAAAAATTTGTCAGTAAGAGCAAATAGAATAAAATGATTTGATTTTACATATATTCCAAAGAGATTATATAATATTGAATCTCCATCTCTTCGCTCCACTATTATTTCTTTGCCACCTCTTTCTCCAACATTTTTAATGCTTTAATGTAGCCTAATCAAGCTCTGTAATAATATCTCACAGCCTTCCCCATCTATGATCCATCTAACACTCTTGAACTTACTTTCTTAGTTCATATATGCAAAAAGTCCTCCTATTTCTCCTTCTCATTCTTTGACTGATGTTATTCAAAGCTCTATTCCAAGCCACAAATACTGAGAAGTGGCCTTCTTAGTCATCCACTGCGAGCCCTAGCTATGTTTTCCTTCAGTTTCAGAGCACAGATGAAGGTCCTCTACCAGACGCTACGTTAAAGACTCAGACTCTGATCATTCTTTTCATTTCTCTGCGTCTGTCTTCTCATCTGTTAAGTGGAGATAGGTGCAGTTATTATTCTATCTCACAGCATTTTATATTTAGAAGATGTCCATGTAGCACCTACTGTATGCAAGAGTTTTTCTTTTGGAGATGAGAAGAGATTAGGTACAGACCAACACGACTGTTATTAAATGTCTTTCCTTTTCTGAAACATTTAAACAGATTGATCTTCTTTTTCCTCTTCTTTTGAATGGGAATAGTGACTGATATGGGAGCTGAACTGTGTGTCCCCCAACATTCATATCTTGAAGCCCTAATCCCAAATGTGACTATTTGGAGACGGGCCTTTGGTGAGGCATTTACAGTTACATGAGGTCATAAGGGTAGGATCCAAATCCAATATGAGTGGTGTACTTATAAGAAGAGGCAGAGACACCATGGATGTGCACACATAGGAAAAAATGGTCACACGAGTACACAGAAGATGGCCATTTGCAAGCCAAAGGGAGAGGCCTCAGGAGAAACCAACCTGCCAACACCTCGGTCTTCAACTTCCAGCCTCCAGAACTGTGAGAAAATAAATTTCTGTTGTATAAGCTAACTGTTTTGTGGCATTTTGTCATGGAAGCCTGAACTAATACAGTGACTTTTCAGTATATCTGTGAATTGCAAAAGAAATAATGAATCAGACATTTTAGCCAGTTCTTTAAATAGGCTGGTAAAGCTAAGTCTGTTTGTGTTCAAAAAGATCTAAAGTAGGTTTACCCGAGAAGAAATGATTGGAGAAGGACTCCCAAGTTTATCATACCTCATCTGTTTCCTGGGGAAAATGGAAAATAAGTCTGTTCTTATTTCACAGAGTGAGTGATATCAGGAAAGAGACTTCCACATGTGTCTCCAGCTGAGGGCATCTTTCTGTCTGTTTTGGGACATAGTTTCAGGCCACAGCTTCTGAACTTATCTGGTCTGTGGTGGTAAATACACAATTGCAGTGCATGCACTTCTGGGAGGCCTGCCAGTCAGAGCAAGAGAGCACAACATTGCATGTGCTATGGAAGCGTTTTTCCAGGGCTGGGATCATTTGTTGAACTGAACACAGTAGCTTCCCCAGCATAGAAAGAAGGACTACTTAGTTTATGGCAGGACTGGATTTTCAAATTTGTCTTAATTATCTAGATTACAATATATCTTTAAAACTTCATATTGAAGCAATGTTCCTGGTACTCCATAAATAAGGGTAGTTTTTGAATTTGAATTTTTTTCAGACAGGGTCTTGTTTTGTTGCCCAGGCTAGAGTGTAGTGACATGATCACAGTCCACTGCAATCTCCAATTCCTGGCCTCAAGCAATCCTCCTGGCTCAGCCTCCTGAGTAGCTGAGACTATAGACATGAACCACTGTGCCCTACAAGGAGGCCTTTCTTGTTGACATGTCTTCTATCCCTTCCTGAGAATCCAATCTTTGGTTTTGGCTCCAT
>CAUYSK010034114.1:0-12965 GCA_963575035.1 Avahi laniger | reverse complement strand
AGCCCACTGCAACTTCAAACCCTGGGCTCAAGTGATCCTCCTGCCTCAGCTTCCCGAGTAGCTGGGACTACAGGCACATGTCACCACCACACCTGTCTAATTTTTTCTGCCTTTAGTAGAGACGGGGTCTCGCTCTTGCTCAGGCTGGTCTTGAACTCCTGAGCTCAAGCGATCCTCCTGCCTTTGCTTGCCAGAGTGCTAGGATTACAGGCATGAGCCATCTCGCCTGGCAAGGCAAGTGCCCACTTCTCCCTGTTGGGGACTCTAACCCTGGTCTCCCATGTGACAGGTGGGGATATTCACCACTATATTAATAAGGAATGAGCTTCTTTCTTCTAAACTTAACATTAAGGGATTTATTTTAATTTTATTTAAACTGACTTTAATGTTAACAAAAAAGTTAAATCAGTATAATGGAATAAATGTATGTTTTGTATTTTAAGGAATATTTTTAAAATATAAAAATACATGCAAATATATCCATGCAAAAACTCCTAAGTTGATGTTGTACATTCCAATCTTACAAGTTGGGAGAGCTATCCTTTTCTCTCCAAATTAAAGCAGCTTTTTCCTTGAGTTAGTGTAATGTTATTTGCCTGCCTACATGTATGCTGCACTTCTTATATATTCCATAGTGGATGAAGCCCAGAGTAAACAGTTTTGATAAATTGATTTTTTTTGGAACTGCAAACTATAGTTTGCCAAAAATAAACATAGACATGTATTTACTTTTCGAATCAGACCTATTACTTGTTTGGAATATTTTCACACATTTAATATGATGGTACAATAGTGCTAGTTAAAATATGCTATTATGTCTATTAGAATTTCAGTTTGACTAAAACCATGCCAATAAAATCAGTCTCTGATTTATTAATAGGATATATTTTCTTTATCATTTCCCTATGTTATAATGGTAGTTTTTGAGTCAGCTGATAAAAACCTTGTAACTTATAATAAATGTTAAATGACACCCTTTGTGGGGACTGATTTCTAATATGAACCCCAGGCTTCCAGGAATAAGTGTGTCCCTACCATGGTACGTGGCTACAATCATTATACTTTCCCCCTCTTACCATGGTCTCAGTAAAACACAAGCACAGATTCCTTCCCCTACTTCCTGCCCCTTCTTTTTCCTGGACCCTGGGTGATGACAATGAGGACTCCTTATTCCGTGGGGTCCAGCAGGGACTGTGGCATCAGTGTCTTCAGAGACAGTTGCGAGTGGAGGGTGGGCAGAGGAGGGAAAGGAGATTGTCCTTAGCGGCAGAGCCTGCGTCTCACAGCACCTACAGCGCTAGGGGCAGGGGGCTCCTCTGGGGCAGTTAGTGGACGGCAGCAACTTCAGGAGCTCTGGGAGTGTCTACCCAGAGATGGCAGCAGGACAAGGACAGTCATGGTGGAGTGGACGTGCCCCCAAGATTGTTAGATTATGATAACAATGCTAGTTAACACTTGCACAGCACTGACAATGTGCCAGGCACTGTTCTAAGTGCCATTTATATGTTAAATCATTTAATCCTAACAAACAAGCCTGAGAGGTAGGTGCTATTATGATTTCCTTTGCATACAGGCAACTGAGACATAGAGAAGTTAAATAAGGGAGTAATCACTTGAATTATGGGACCTCTGTACATTTATCTCGAGGATTGTCTGTATAATAACTCTATGTTAGAGCCATATTAATGTATAACCAAAAGCTAAAAAGGGAAAATTTACAACCGAAAAAAGGGAAGATTTTAAAATTTATTATGTTTTATAATGAATTTGAGAAACAAAGGTACTTTGAGAAACAACAGTACTTTGTAATACCTCTTGTGCAACTCCTCATTTTAAAAATAGGAAAGATACTTAAAGGATTAGGTTACTTGCCCCAAATCACACAGGTGGTTAGTAGCAGAACCTCATGAGGTTAGAGCCTGGCGCATAGGGGCACCTGTCCTGCCTCGATTAGGCTAATACCAATAGTACAAAAGTGCGCTTTAAAAAGATCAGTACACTTTATTATATTTTCAAGCAGTTTTGACATTTCTAACAGTCCAATGCAATGTAAGCAATCAAGATGTATTAATTGAAATAGGCTGGGATAATTCTCATCTGCATTCTGTATAAGTTTTATTAAAATCAAAATTTAAAAATAACTTCCCAGCAAAACAACGAATGATAATTATATAACAAACAAATGTAGGGCGCAGTAGCTCAACTTTTCTAATATGTGTTCTAGGCACGTTTGCACATTTACAGTCATCGTTCCTAATGCTTGGGAAGGTGGTACAGCTCACGACCAAGGAACGTCGGTGAGAGTTAGTGTGGGGTCAGGCTGACCTGGGTATGGAACCTGCCCCTCCACTTGCTGTGTGATTTTGAGCTTCTATTTCCTTGTCTGTAAAATTAGATAATAATATTGTGTATCTCATAGGAGACTGTTCAATAGCCAATGCCGTTGTTATCATTAATAAACATTAATGTTCTGTTTCTTCCTTTGTAGGTGATGTTAGAAAATTGTTAAGGGAGTTAGAGGTCATGAGTTCTGTCATTGCCCAGCTCGCTCCCGAAGGTAACTTTGCATTCTACATCTGTTTCAAAAAAAAAAAATAGAACCGGTTTATTTTTTACATTTGATTAAATTACATATTGAAAATACTTCATGAAATATTAATTGCAAATTGTCATTAAAATCTCTCAAGTCACACTCCATTTTGAGTTTATAAAAACAGTAGGCTCTACGCAAGGTATGATTTGCGGCGCTTTGGTTTTCAAAGCATATTTGAAAGCAGCGGTTGAATAAGCATTTACCATTCTTGTGCTATTTATTTTTGGTGTACAGAAGAAGTAGTTATCCATGAGTTTGCCAGTCTTTGTCTCGCAAACATGTCCGTAGAGTACACGGGTAAAGTGCAAATATTTGAACACGGTGGATTAGAACCTCTCGTCAGACTTCTGAGCAGCCCAGACCCGGACGTAAAGAAGAATTCTATTGAATGCATTTACAACTTGGTGCAGGTAAGGTTAATTTCTAAAAAGTGTTTTGACAAAAGCTGATTACAGAATTTATTTTCCCATTAAAAAAAGGAAAAAAAAAGCTTTTAATAACTCACCTATTTTACATCATCAGTTCTTCTTAGTACTATTAATATGTAGTATTTATCACTCAGAGAAAAAATAATGGAAGTTTTGTCCAAGTATCTTTCATTTTTCGTGTTTTATGAAGTAATTGTTTCCCATGAAAAAGTGTTTTAGAAATGTATTTCTATTTTTAAAGAATAGAATGGCAAGCAAATGAAGGTGGGATTAGACTAGACAAAATGTACTTCTTCTGACGCAGGAAATCTAATATTCATGGTGAACCTGAGAAGTTCCTGTCATCGATCTACCTGGTGATCTGAGCACATTGGATGTAATATATACCCTAGTCAATGTGCCAAGATTTTGGATTAGACTTATTTATTGGTAAAAACCTAGTGATTTGAGTATACTGAACAGAATTCATTGTTCTCAACAGCAAGAGGCTGCCTCCCTGGGCCGTCTTCCTTTGTAATAGAAAGAAACTGCCCACCTTCCCTCCCCCATCATCCTGTCCCCCCCCACAACCCCTCCAGCTCACACCCCCTCACACCCGAAGCAGGGCAGCTTCCCCCACACTCCCTGGACAGCCCTCTCTGCTGCTTTTCCTGCTCAGCTTCCTCAACAATGACCACACGCATTCGATAGCTTTAGAGCAGCTGAAAATACAAAAACACCCGTTTAAATAGCCCTATATTTCTCTTCAATGAAAAGAATCACCTCCACAATTCTGAATAACAGAAGTACTAGCTAATTACAGTGTGTTAGTTTTCCTAGGGCTGCTGTCACAAAGTACTACAAACTGGGTGGCTTAAAACTACAGTCATAGTCCCGGAGGCTGGAAGTCCAAAATCAAGGTGTCAGTAGGGCCACGTCCCCTCTGAGACCGAGTAGAATCCTTCCTCACCCCCTCCCAGATTCTGGTGGTGGCCGTCAGTCCTTGGCCTTCCTCGGCTGCATCCTGGCAGTCTCTCCCTCTGTCGTCTCTCTTCTTACGAGGACGATCGTATAAGGACACTGTTAAGGGCCCACCCTACTCTGGGATCAGCTCGTCTTAACTAATTACACCTACAAAGACCTCGTTTCCGATAAGGTCACATTCTGAGGTATTGGGGTTAGGACTTCAACATATATTTTGGGAGGACAAAATTGAACTCATAACAAAAAGCAATCTACAATTATCATATCTAAAGGAAGCTGGATATTAGAGATCAGGTGAAGGATGGGCAGGGTGAAGCTAACCTATAAGTGTGGCCTTTTCCACCTTTAATGCTATTTTGTGTTTACCACGTTTTGGTTAAAGACGTCACAGCTTGATAGTCAAAGTTGGGAGTTTTCCCCATTGCTCATCCCAACTGCCCTCTCCCTCCCTGTCACACGCATAGACACGTGTGCAGAACAACTTATCTAAGGCATGATGACGCTTTCATCTTGTAAATGTCTTAAATCAAGGTCAGAATTTGAACTAAACCTGCTGTCAATTTACATGTCCAGGGCCTGTCAACAGCACTGCATGCAAATAGGTACTTCATGAACAATCCATTTGAATGGAGATAATAGGGAATCAATGTCCTCATTTTATTTTATCAATTACTATTTGAAACAGTGTTTCAGAGTGTGGAAAGAATTTCATTATGCGGAGATTTTATCGTAATGCTGTTCATAGTAATAGGAATTTGCGGTACAATAAAGAAACAATGGATACTATGATACAAAAGTCACAGATCACGTATGTTTCCTGTTGTTGACAATGTCTGCAGTGTTACAATGAATAGTTTGACGTTGTCAATTAAGAGTTTGCTTATTTTTGAGTTATTTTGGAGGGAAATGTGGAATAAAAGATGGGAAAACTACAACTTATGTCCTTTGCTAGAAACTAGAATTTCTCCATTCTTGAGACTGTATATTGCTTAAAAAAATTACCGGTTTGATCATTTGTATTTCATGGCAGGATTTTCAGTGTCGAATTACGCTTCAAGAACTAAATGCAATGCCTTCTATATTAGAGCTCTTGAAGTCGGAATATCCAATTATTCAGTTGTTGGCTCTCAAAACCTTAGGTGTTATTACAAACGATAAGGAGGCCCGAGTAATGCTAAGAGACAGTCAAGGATTGGACCACCTTCTTAAGATCCTAGAAGCTAAGGTATTTTCAACATTCATTCAACTCTCTATAAGGAAACACATCTCTCGTAAATGTTGTTATAAAATGTGAATCATAGAGTATTTTTAAGAAGTGAAAGTTTATTATATTTAAGCATGGTGTACTAAGTCTAATGTACTAATCTGCTTATTGCCACATAATTTGCCTGATTAAATCAGACTATTGTTGAGGCCATTATAAACTAATTTTAAAAAGTCTTCTGGTTTAGAAGATTTAAGATTTTAAAATTCTTTTTTATGGTCTTCCTCCTGATTTCCTGAAACACCTAGAGTGAGTCTTTCAAACTTTGTCTATCATGGTATTCTCTGGAATAAAGCAAGAAGAGTAGTTTATCTTCTAGACACATCTCGATAAATATTGGTGTTAAATTTCCATAGCTGCTAGTAAGTTCCTTAGGAATGAATTACATACTTTAAGAATATGTACGCCTTCTGGTATCTCCTAGTTGCAGAAACCAATCTAATAATTTATCGAATACCATTTAATTGATTTGAAGTCATTCAGATAGCTTCTAAAGTGTCCAACATCTTGACTCTACAGTGAGATGGTAAGAAGCAGATTTCAGACCCATCGTCCCTACTTTAATATTTAGTAAATTAAATTAACTCTAATAACAGAAGTCTATTCTTAGTACCTCTTAGAAATTCAGGAGACAAGAATAGATTGAAGGAGAACAGAATGAAGGAATAACAACTTTGCAGTGAGTTTCAAACTATCCAGTCTTTATATTTTTTTCTAAAAAAACCAAACCTCAGAGCTTAATAATACAGAACTGGGAAAACAAAGTACAATATAGAAGAGCAGTAATGGCATAAGCGTTTTCCCAGGCATGTAAACCTACCTGCCTTTGATCTGTTGATCCCATACGCAATCCCATTAGTGATACACTATTCTAATAACAACTATGTAGCAAATTTTTTATCCTATTTTTAAAAATGGAAACTGAAACCAGAGAGGTTACTTAATTTGTCCTATGTCACATAGGTATAAAGTGATTAACTACAGGGAATGTCACAAGATGAAGCTTCGCTCACTCACCTGCTGGCCTGGGGTTCGGGGATTGCAGGGTGACTTTATTAAATTTGTAATTCTTTGAAGAATGTGATAATATTTTTGTCTATAAATGAAAGTAAGGATAATGATTATATCATTATACATATAACAATATAATTATTGTACCATTAATCCCATTTTAAAAATTTGAAAAATGAGGCTTGGGGAGGTTGAATAACTTACTTATGATCAGAGTTAGGAAATATATGAAAAGGATATTTTTTCAGAACAAATGTACATATATTCCAGTGGGAGAAATTCAAAGAATGTAAAAACTTACAGAGTGAAAAATAAAAGTGCTTCTCCCATCCTCACCTAAGATTGGGTTTTTCTTTTTAGTTTTTGTACTTTTCAAGTCTAAAATTTCCATTTTTGAAGTTTCATTTCTCTGTTGAGCTTTCCTCGGTGAACATATTTATAATAGCTGCGATAAAAGCGTTCAACTACTTGATTCAACAACATCTCACCCTATTCAGAGTGGATTTCTACTGACTGCCTTTTTTTCCTGAGCTTGAGTAACACTTCCCTGTTTCTTTGTATGTCTAGTAAGTTTTGGTTAAAAATGAACATTGTAGATAATACATTCTAGCGATTCCAGATTCTGCTGTCTTCTCCTGAGGACTGCTGATATTTTGTTCTAGGAGGAAGTCGGCTGCAAGCTCTGTTTCTCTTGTG
This sequence comes from Avahi laniger, assembly GCA_963575035.1. Taxonomy (NCBI): domain Eukaryota; kingdom Metazoa; phylum Chordata; class Mammalia; order Primates; family Indriidae; genus Avahi; species Avahi laniger. The sequence continues at coordinate 6,010 of CAUYSK010034114.1, read as the reverse complement.
GTGTGCAACGGCTCAGTTCTTATGGTTTCTGGTTGCTGCTATATTAGCCTGAGTCCCTGGGGTCTCCCCAGAGCTTCTGTAGTTTGGTGGTCAGCATGGTCCCTCTGCCAGCCTCGGGCTCTGACCTCTGACACCCCAGGCCGGTGAGGCTTCAGCTCTCTGCCAGCTGAGCTGCACGTAGCTCGAGGAATGCACCCTATTTAAAAAGCAGTAAATTAACAAATCTCACCTAGCACTGCTCCTTCTTTCATGGACAAGATATATATTACTTTCTAGTCCCTACCTGTTTATTTTCATCAGGGTCCCTGGGGTCTCCTCTATGCTTGTATCAAGCTGCTTCAGGAAGGTAGGGAACATGGTAAAACCAGCGGATGCCTTGAACATGGGCCGTTGCCACAATTTATTTGCTGTGAAGTGAGTTCCTTGGTCAGAAGCAATGCCATGTGGAATGCCATGATGGTGGATCACCGTTTCTGTTCTTTTCTCACTTTAAAAATTTCCCCCTTAAATTCCTAGCTGTACAGGTAAGGCTGTGGTTTTCCACTGCTGTGCGAATTTGGGAGATTTCTCAGGCAAGATAGACACAAACTCACAACACTCCCCTCCACCAGTTGTAAGTTTTAAGGAATATATTTTCATCCGCTTCTGTCTGCTTTTTCAAAAACTACTTCCTCCCGATTTTGAAATAGTTTCCGGTGGATCGTGGGAGCAACATCATGGGCTGCCGTCACTGGAAGTTTCCTCTCTAGCATTATTTATTTTTTTTCCATAGCACATTTTGGAGTAAGGGAAATGAGAAAAGATGGGGCAAATGGTTAGGAGGAGTGATATAACTTTGATAAACAAAACTGTTTCCCGGGGCCTCTGTCAACAGCAAAATTAATTACATTATGTCCCTCTTGTAGTAAAGTTTGCAAAGTGGAAATTTCTTTTAGTACAGCTTTCTAAAATTGTATTGGCTTTTGTTATTAGGAATTGAATGACCTTCATGTAGAAGCACTTTCAGTGATAGCCAATTGCCTGGAGGATATGGATACGATGATGCTTATTCAGCAGAATGGGAGCCTTAAAAAGCTCCTCTCATTCGCAGAAAACTCTGCAATTCCTGATGTGCAGAAGAATGCAGCTAAAGTGATTACTAAAGCGGCTTATGATGGTACGTCTCATGTTATATACACTAAGCATACTTGTTTCTTCTTGTATGCTTAGTTTTGATTAGTACTCACAAACACTGGAGTATTTACCTGCTTTTAAATCACCATTTGCAAGTAGCGCTGTTCTTCCATCTTAAGGCCAAACTCATGTCACTTCCAACGAGTTGAAGTAGAGATTGCTTTGTCAGGGATATAATTAACTCAATATGAGTTAATTATAATCCTATTTTTTTTAAAAAAATTCATTCTTAAGTTTTAAGCCTTTGTTTCTCTTGAATTTAGAATTATATAGAATGTATGCATTGTTTCTGAACCTGAAAGTCTTGGTTGAAGAAAAACACATTCAGAATGTTATCTACAAAATAATTTTCAAGTTTCAGCAGGAGCCCAATAGGGCCGTGCCATGCTGCTGTGAAAAGTAATGTGCTCATACTGTATACATAATACAATTCTCATTTCAGTGACAAGCTATGTTGACATAAATCTGTAAAATATGAGAGATTAATTACATCACGAGCACTGAAGATGAAATTATAGTTTTAATTTATGTATTTTTGGAGTCTTTTATTTAATAAAAGATGTGATTTTATTTTTCCCCTTCCACATCACTACTCTTACAAATGATGACAGCGTTGACTATTTTAAGTGATTTATATTCTATACATGTATACTCGCATCCGTATGTATGTCTGCAAGTATATTATGGGAAACACTTCCCTTCCAGCCCCTACTGGATGTCTTCAAGGCAAAGCTCTAGTGCAGTCAGCAGAACTCCACTGTCCGGCATGTAGCGTACACAGAGGGGCCGCGTGAGACACATTAGAAATGCCCAATCTAAAGACAGGTTGTGAAATTAAGGTTTTTAATATTGGCAAAAGCTGTTTTATTAAGTATTCCGTCAAATGGAATTTAGACATTGCTGTAGCTGGTCAGTTCTGTTTTCCTTCTATTCCAGGCCTTCTTAGCTAAGTGAGACCCAAAGAGGGGTGTAACAGGAAGACACGGACAATGTCAAACCCACAGTTTTTGTGTATCGCAGGTTCTCTTTGGAGAATCCGTATGCGTGTGTGTGTGTGGCCAGGTCATTCTGAGTCTGTTCCAGCCCCTCCGGGCTGAGCTCCACGATGCCCCCTCGTTGCCATGGTAACGGCAGGAGCACTGGCCATAGCCCATGGTGTTCCAGTCCTAGTACTAGTTCCACTGCTGGCACCGCAGTGACCTAGTTTTGTGACTATGAGCAGACTACAGCCTGTCTGGACCTATTTATTAATTCCTTTATGAATGATTTATCGGGCCCCCAGCCAGAACAGGCAATCGCAATGCAGTGATCAAAGTGCCGAATGAGGGAAACAGGACCCCCCAGGAAGGCCACCCAGCTCAGACCTGGATCAGAGAAGTCCAGGTGGAATAGGTGACTTGCTAGCTAGGACCTGGAGTAATTGGTAGAGAGCGGCTGGGCAAAGAAAGTCCAGGAGCGATGGAGGAGGATCAGTGTGTGTGAAGGCTAGAGGAGGGACAGAGCTTGGTGAGTTCCAGAACTGAAAGTTTTCGGAGTGGCTGGTGAACAGAATGCAGAAAGCTCAGAGTTCAGGCTGTAGAAGTAGTGAGGGGTCAAATGACACTGCGGATTATAAACCATTTAAGGACTTAGGACTTTATTTTAGTGAATATGAAGAGCCACTGAAGTGGCTGAGAGAAGGGAGGGAACATTTAAAGAAAGAGCATTTTTCCAGCAAAGTGGAGAAGAGATTGGAAGCTTATAGGGCCAGACACAGAAGAGCAGGAAGGGGGTTGCTGCGGTGATCTAGGCGAGACGCGAAGGTCTCTGAAACGGAGACGTGCTGGTCCTGATGGGCTCCAGGCGTTTTGCAAGGAGCACCACCAGCACCGTGCGTGGCACGTTGTTGTGAGGCGTCTGTAGGTATTTGTTGAATGACTACATGAGTTGAGGGAGGAAAAGGGTGACATCGAGGATGAAGCTAGGTTTCTGGCTTGCACAGCTGGGGGTACGATGGTGCCACCCAGAGAAATGGGAGACTCAAGAAGAGGAGCAGGTTTTGGTTGAAGGAAACGAAATGAGTTCCTTTTATTTTTAATTGTAAAATACTCATAATATAAAATTTACCATCTTAACCATTTTTAAGCGCATAGTGGCATTAAATACACATTTTTGTGTTTCCATCCTCAAAAGTCTTTTCATCTAACAAAACTAAAACTCTATACCCATTAAACAATAACTTCCCACTTCCTGCCACCCCAGCTCCTGGCAACCACCATTCTTCTTTCTGTTTCTGTGAATTTGATTGCTATAGACACTTCATATACGTGCAATCATACAGTATTTGTCCTTTTGAGACTTTATAGCAATTAGCACGATGTCCTCAAGGTTCATCCATGTTGTAGCATGTGTCAGAATTTCCTTCCTTAAGGCTAAATAATATTCCACTGTATGTCTGTACTACATTTTGTTTACCCATTCAGCCATCAATGACTGTTGGGTTGCTTCTGCCTTTTGGCTATTATGAATAATGCTGCTATGAACACAGATGTACAAATATCTGTTTAAATCCCTGCTTTCAATTCTTTGGGGTATATACCTAGAAGTGGAATTGCTGAATCATATGGTAATACTATTTTCGATTTTTCGAGGAACTGCTATATTGTTTTCCATAGCAGCTGCACCATTTTATTTTACATTCTTACTGACAATACACAAGAGCTGTAATTTCTCCACATCATGAGTGACACTTGTTATTTTCTGTTTTTTTGATAGTAAACATCCTAATGGGTGTGAGGAGGTATCTCATTGTGGTTTTGATTTGCATTTCCCTAATGATTAGTGATGTTGAGCATCTTTTTCATGCACTTATTGGCCACTTGTATATCTTCTTTGGAGATGTCTATTCAAGTCCTTTGCCCATTTTTAATTGGATTGTTTGTTTTTCTGATGTTGAGTTGTAGCATTCTTTATATATTCTGGATATTAAGCCCTTATCATATATGTGATTTGAAAATATTTTCTCCCATTCTATGGGGTTGCCTTTTCACTCTGGCGATGGTGTCCTTTGATCCATGAAAGTTTTAAATTCTGGTGTAGTCCAAGTTATCTACTTTTTTCCTTTGTTGCCTGTGCTTTTGGTGTCATATCAAAGAATTCATTACAAATCTAACGTCATAAAGCTTTTCTTCTTTAAGAGTTTTATAGTTTTAGCTCTTACATTTAGGTCTTGATCCATTTTGAGTTATTTTTTGTATATTACATAAAATAATGGTCCAACTTCATTCTTTTTCACATAGACAACCAATTTACCTAGCATCAGTTTGTTGAAATCCATTCTTTATATGTAACACAAAGGAATTCAAGCAGATAGTCTTTAAGTGCTTTCTGACACTTAATGTTTTCTGATTCTACTTCCTTACGTTAGTTCTAAAATAACTACATTTCACTTTCAAGTCATGTCTCCTCAGTCTTTATTTTAGAATCTAATGACTAAATCTGTATGCACTTCATCTCAGCCATTTGTGACTGCATAATGTTCCCTTCAACTGTCACTTTTCCAGGCTGAAGAACCCTCATCTTGTGTCGTCTTTCCCTACTCACTGTGTCCTCAAACTGTGGTCATTCTCTTACGTCTCTGGGACTTTCTCTTGTTTATGATACCCTCCTTGAAGTGTGTTGATAAGTATTATGAAAAGTATTTCAAAATATGCACCATCATTTTATATAATGTAAAGATGGGTTATTTAATAATTGTTTTCAATTTCAGTCTTATAAAGCAAGTATTGTAGTCATTCTCTTAACCACATCAGCATATTAGGCCAACCCTTCAAGGGAAAGACCTATGGTGAACCTCAGATCCCTTTTCTTAGTCAGGACATGGAGTTCAAAATCTTTTATTTTAAATTCTAACATTTTCAATTTGTAGTTTTTAAATGCAAATTTAGCTTTGAGACTAGTGTTCCATTTTCTTTAAAGCCTAATATAGGATCAATATATACAAGTATTCTATTAAATCTTGGAGAGGTGCACTCTGCTTACTATTTAACAAACATTTATTGTGTGCATGCTACATGCAAGGCACTGTTATAGAAGATAAGAATAAACAATGAAGGAAATAAATAAATGTATGTTGAATTGACAAAAAAGATGTATTTCCTGTAGAATGTAGAATTTGATATTTATCTTTAGTCCAACTTTATAAATTGTATAATTCTTTTTATCCTTATTTTTTATCTACTTGATTTATCACAGATGAAGAATGATATGTTAGAAGCTCCCACTACATTATTTTTATTGATTTTCTCTTGTAATTTTAAGTAACTTTGCTTTATTTGATGTTATTTTATATCTTTTATGGATTATGTTTTTTAAAAAATTTCACTGCTCTTTAGCTTTAAATTCTATAATAATTTGATTTTAAGATTGCCATGTATTATCAAATATGGTCTTGGCAGAAAACAAGTTGTGTAAACTCCAGATGGTGTAAATAGAGACAAAAGAAGAACTACTTTAAGAAGTACAGTTAGGGTTAAGGGAACACACAAGGCATGATTAGGTGCACACAGATTAGCAATATTGGGAAACCGTCACTACCACTAGTTCCAAAGGACAAGGAAAAGAAATATTGTGAGATTTAGTTCTTTATTTATTTATTTATTTATTTAATTTTTTGAGACAGAGTCTCACTGTGTGGCCCGGGCTAGAGTGCCGTGGTGTCATCCTAGCTCACAGCAACCTCAAACTCCTGGGCTCAAGCAATCCTACTGCCTCAGCCTCCCGAGTAGCTGGGACTACAGGCTTGCGCCACCATGCCCGGCTAATTTTTTTCTATATATTTTTAGTTGTCCAATTAATT